>OU898276.1:178775709-178978964 GCA_918026665.1 Diabrotica balteata
ATATAGAAAGAGTTTTGTCCTCTACAAACAAATACGAGCTCAATATTGATATTTGAGATTTTAACGCGAAGATTAATATAGGAAAACAATGGGATATCAATCTGGTGTGAGAGTGAATAATAGAGGAGATATATTGCTGTGAATATGTTTGTCAGGCAGAAGGAATAATATTATGTCTTCTTCTTCTTCTGGTTCCTATCCGTTTCGGATGTTGGAAATCATATTGGCAATCAAAACCTTGCTCGCTGCGGCTCGAAACAGCTCCGTTGAGGTTTTCTTAAACCATGTTGTTAAATTCCGCAGCCATGATATTCTCCTTCTACCGGGTCCTCGCTTACCTTTGACTTTACCTTGCAATATAGACTGTAGCAGGGAGTAACCGTGCTCATTTCTCATAACGTGTCCCAGATATTGCACTTTTATGCGTTTGATTGTAAACACAATCTCTGGTTCCTTCTTCATTTTTCCTAGAACTTCCTTGTTCGTGATCCTTGCTGTCCATGATATTCTCAGCATTCTTCTATAAAGCCACATCTCAAATGCTTCAAGTTTTTTAACCTTCCCTTACTCGCGCCAATTTTCTGTGATCGAATACTCGCGCACGATGCAGAAGACCAGGTTCGAAAAAATGGGGTCAGTAATATTTTTAATTTTCTTTTTTGAAAATTGTGTACAATTATATTATTTAATGAATATATGATCATATAATTTTGTAGATATGCGTTTGTTTCAACATTATATTAGTTTAATGAAAAGTTAACTAATTTTCATTGTTATCCATGTTATATATACAAAAAACTTTAAAAATTAAAAAAATACATTGAATATTGTTAAATTTGTTTACTAGGAACTTCAAGAAATTAATTTAATACACAAAAAAATCAAAAATGAAGAGTAATTGCAACAAAAAAAAAATAAGAAATATTAATTAAAATTTTCATAACATGAATTACACAATGTTGTAACATGTTCCAAACATAGATATTTTGTGCATATTTGGCAGTAATATTTTGTTTTTCTATTTTTCCGCCAATGACAAACAGCACAGCGACCTTGAGTTCCAGGTGTTATGACTGGTACTTGTTTCGCTGGTAAGCCACATATCTCCCTAAGCCTCATTCTGAGGGTTCTGGGTAAACTGGTAGACATAGCCCGTACTTTTTGGTAGTCACTGGTTAGTAACATCGAGAGTTTTAGTAAAAATTCTTTACGTGGTGTTTTAGATTCTTCATCTAGACTAGTATAAACTACAAAAGAGTTTATTCCTGCTACATTCAACAAACTAAAAAAAGGAACCATGGGCCATCGTCTTGTGGCACGGGCGCAATTATATTGCGCGCATAATTTATCTACCACATCATACTCCGCTCTTCGTTTCATTATATGTAATTATCATCTCAGGTTTACCTGTGGTAGGGTCAATATCATCTCCATGGTGCATTGTAGAGATAAGTAGGACGTTTCGATTTTTTTTTTGGCATATGCGAAACCAAGGTGATTCCGTCATTAAATCCAAACATTGAAGAGCCAATGCACCTGCCGTTATTTTGTATAAATTCTAATGGCAACTGTTTTTTATTTTTTCGAATAGTACCCACTAAAGTTAATTTTTTTGATTTAAGGCTATCAGCTAGAGGCACACTACAAAACCAATTATCTACAGTAACATTCCTATAACTCCCATAAATGTGTGCACAAAGTCTTTCTACTACGTCTTGCGTCGCAGTACTAACTTGAAAAGGCCATTTGGTTGTTTTCCGACGTAAACTTCTAAGTGGCTGGTATAGAATTGTTTTGCATCGGAAATGGCAAAAATTTTTATACCATATTTATTCGGCTTGCTAGGAATATATTGTCTGAAACTACAATTTCCTCTAAAAGCTTCTAGTTTCTCATCTATGGTAACATAACCAGAATGAGAATAGCATTTTTTAATGTTGCTGTTAAATTTTTCTAACAATGTTCGTATTGGAGCCAGTTTATCTACCTGTATTCTTTCATGTCTCGTGTGAATGTTATCAAATCGCAGACATTGCAAAAGAAATTGAAATCGAGGCTTACTCATTACAAGTCGAAAAGTTTCAATGCCAGTGCCATCTGTTCTCCAGAGATCCTCTAAATTCATGTGATTTGCTTTTCTAATACCAGCAAGATAAAGGAGACCAATTAGGGCTTTGATTTCGACAATGTCGGTAGGTTTCGCATCTCTTTGTCTACTGTAGTCATCTGTAACACTCTGAATTTTTATATTTGTACAGTCAACAACTAGATTTAGCATTTCTTCATCAAAAATGCAATTCCAGATGTCAATAGGTGTTGAGTGAGTTTTAACAAATTGTTTTATAGCTGGCAATCGTACAAATATATTGGTACTGCGTGTTCTTACATTCTTCGGTGGACAATGTTTTTTCCACTTTGTTAATTTATCTTTACCCATAAAGTACGGCTCCCTTCTGAAACTAACATTTTCTTCCTCTGTTTGATCGGCTTCAAATTCCTGTTCAGTATCACTACATTCAGATCGTTCTTCTACATGGTCAATTTCATTTTGTTGATCATCATCTTCATACGTTTCCTCGTCAGTCGATACTTCCTCAAATAATTTTAATAATCTCTTTTTCTCCTTCTCGTAATCCATATTCATATATCTATAAATATACAAATATATAAACATTGAAAATAATAAAAAGAACTTAAATCACCTTGCAGAGTAAAACTTTCAATGTCTGATCCAAAGCACAAAAATGTGTCCACAATACTCGCACCCGGTGTACCGGACCGTGTTGCCTAATAATAAAATTATAATGCTCTTTTTTACACTACACACAGACTTCAACGATAAGTGACCGACGACTGAAGAGGTACATGAAACAGCAATTCCAAATCCCCACTACAATCAGAGTTACTTGAAATTATTTACAGGGCCGGTCTCATACACCGTGCGCGAGTAACGGAAGGTTAATAGTGGTGTCTGTAAGCGTCCATGCTTCCGCCCGTACAACAACACAGAGAAAACATAGCATCTCAAATGTCTCATTTTTGTATCAAGGGATATGTTGTGACTTTTGAAGATGGCGCTCATTTTGTTAAAGACCGTTCTTGCCTTTCCCATGCGGCACTTGATTTCCTGTAAATTGCTCCACTGTTCGTTAATAATAGTTCCCAGGAAACAATACTGTTTTACTCGCTCTATCTGCGTCCCATTAATGTATAGATGAGCTCCGTTTATATTCTCCTTGCTGATAATCATTTGTTTCGTTTTGTGGGTATTAATGTTTAGTGCGTACTGTTGACTGTACTCGTTTATTCTGTCCATTGGCCTCTGAAGCCTCTCTAAACTATCTGCTATCACCATGGTGTCGTCGGCATATCTAACATTGTTATATTATGTCACTAATGTTCTTTAATGCCTACAATGAATGAGTTTTTAAGATGAAACGTCGCAAAGGCGATAAAATCGGTGATGAAAGTATTAATACCATCAAATACGCAGATGACCTCATAATGGCAGACAATCTAGAAGACCTTCAAACCCTGATGAACGCTGTAAACAACGAATGCGCTGAAAAGAGTTTAATAATCAACGCAAAGAAAACAAAATGGATGGTAGTCGGAAAAATTAATATCGAAGACTCAGTACTAAAATTAGATAACAAAATCCTGAAAAAGGTAAAACACTTTTGATATTGGGTATTTGGATTGACTGCAGAGTTAAAAGTGACTAGGAAAATTTTTACTAAAGTAGATCTTGCGCGAAAAAGCTTTATTAACTGGCGTTTTGTACTATGCATTAGAAGTCATTGTTCTATTGATATAAAATCTGGACAACAAAAATAAAAAAATTCACAAGGAAAATAATTCCTGCAACTGGCTGTATACCACGTATCACAAAAAGAGGTTAGATCTTTGTAAATGGGTATATTTAAAAAACCCTTAAAAGGGCTACATCAAATTACACGAACGGTTTTCGGAATAATAATTCTATCATCAGGTTTAAAAATTCAAGTTAACATGCCTGAGCCACCAAAATATCAGGGTAAAAACCCTTTAAAATACATACGGTTACAAAAGATTGTACATAATGTTGTTATTCATATTTGATGTTTAATATTAAATTAAATTTAACTTTAGGTAACATTACACCCATGTCTTAGGTGAGTTCCAGTGTCCGGAGAGTAAACCTCTTCAAACGGACTTCAGCTGGTAACCAATTAGATTAGAAATTAAATTAGAAGCGGTGTAGTTGTGATGTTATGGTCGCATGCTTAGAATTTCGCGGACAGCACACATATCTAACGAACGTATGCTAGAGACCATGCACCACAGAGCAAAAATTGCATAAACACAGAACATATGCATACAGGAATACTACAGGATAGAAATAGACTACATATTCATAAACCAAAAGTCATTAACTCCTTTAATAATTTAATCTAAGCTCCACTGTGACACACCATTGCAACCTTGTATCCAGTACGTCAGCCTACATAAATGCTAGTTTGTTACTGAATATAGTCTGAGCCGCACGCGCATTTTTAAGTTCGGGCGGCCCTAAAAAATTAAAATTTTTGTGCAACTTCCGAATTGCATCTGTTTTGATACATACTTTTGGTCTTATATCAAATATAATTATTATGTCCAAGTCAATTGCAGTTTGCAGCAATTTAGTTAAAAACATCGTTTTAATGCATTGATATCTGTTCGTTTCAAAACATCTTGTTGAAAATACATGTTAGATTTCTTTTTATATGATTATTATTGTTGTTTTAGGCAATGAGCATTAGTCAAGAAAAAGAGGGTTGGTTCAACAAGCGAAACCATTCACCTGGCGGTAAAAGAGGTCCTAAAAAGAAATAAATCAGTTAGATCAAAAGAGCGCCAGCATATGGATTTCAAAATCATATTTGGCAGAAATTTGTAAAACTGCTAAAAACTATAATTGACTATAATGAAAAACTGTATTATATAAAACTATAAAAATGATAATAGTTATAGTTGACTATAAACGAAAAGGTGTTCCAAGATGTGCTATAGATTAACTACCGTTCAAATTAACGAGTTGGCATTTCAATTTGCTAAAGTAAATAATGTAGTACCTACTATTAGTAACCAACGCAAAAAGACCACTGTGGATTGGTTACGTGGTTTTCTAAAACGGAATCCTACTTTTTTTATCCGAAATCCCGAAAAAAACTTCAAAAACTTTATAAAAACAAATAAGTACTTATGAAAGAATAGTCACCAGAGAATTGGATAATATGGCAGAAATTGGAAATATTAAAGAAACGTGTATGCAAATAAAAATATGTATTAACAAAGCAGTGCAAGCCAGTAAAACTATAATTAGGTTAGCTGACTTGACTTAGGAATAAGGTGAGGAGTATGGTGATAATTGAAATTGCGAATAATGATTTGTTTTGCGGTATTTTTTCGCATTTAATAATATATTACATAACGAGAGTTGTAAGAAGCTTATTACATGCGAGTAAAAAAGTTGCGCCGCGCGAGCGCAGTAATTTTACAAGCATGTAATAAGTTTACAAGTCAACTTGTGTACTAATACTTTTTCTACGATTATTTTCGTTTATAAAAATAAAAATTAACTTACCACTATATTTACACTGACAGATTAATAATTTTTAATCTGTCAAAATAACGTCTGTTATTTCGTTTCCATGGTAACTCGACCAACTGACTTACGAGGCTTATGTGATATTACACATTTTTATAAAAATGAAGCGTAAGTTACATGGTACGAAAGTCCGGACCTGGCAGAATCGCAACCAACACCTGCAACTTACTCTGCAGTTTCCCCTAGAAGTTATCATATTGTTTCTTTAATTATTCGCATTGTAAATTCATTATTATTCTTGGTCTTGTTCAGTTTAGATGTATTTATTTGTAGCTTAGAAATAAAAATATTTTTTAAAAAACAAATTTCATTTTTGAAATTTAAAATTCGTATTTTTTTTTTATTACGTGCTAGTCATTACGTGTCAGTATCTGTTATGATGCATTTACTTAGCATCCAAATAGTAGGTAAAATACAATTTACTAGTAAGAGAGTAGAAAAAAATAAATACTGTTTTAAAAATAATTTTTAGGGATTTTATTTCTATTATTGTTATTGATATATGAATAATTGTTTTATATGAAAAATAATTAATACTGTGACGGTATTCTCTTGTGACGTCTTAATTTAATTTACTATTTGTATTAAAAATGCTGCTGTCTGCACATACCACAGTGCACTCTATATAACATACGTGGCCATCAAAAATAGAGCATGAACGTCTATGTTCAATCTAGAACTTACCTCACTGGTTTCTCCCTTTCGACTTTAGTATTACAAATAAAAATAAATAAGTAATAAGATTATATCTATCTTTTCTATCTTTTGCATCGTGAAATATCTGTTCAACACTAAAGTTAGTATAATCTCTGATATTCCTTAGCCAAAATTTCTTCTTTGTTCTTAAGTCTGGTCTTCCCTCTACTCTTTCTTGCATCATAACAAGTAGAAGAGATTATTTATCGTATCGGAGAATTACAATTACCTTGTACAAGGCTATGTTACCGATTTTAGCCCTTTATGTAGTGTGCAGTATCTAATCCAAAACTTAATGTACTGTATGTTTCATCAAATGAAATCGCTTGTATGCTGCGAATTTTATTAAAGGAATAGGTTTCTATAAGGCACCAAAATATTTTATTTAAGTAATACCCTCATTACTGATTGCTACTTAAATACGATACAAAGAAATATAATGATTTTATCATACACAATGTTATAAAGGTGTCAAAATTAATAGGTTCAAATCCCTACAAAATATGAAATAATTTATACCAAGTAAGCGTACTTGATGTATAACAGCAACAGCATATGGTGTATTTTACTTTGCCATATAAGATGGCGTTGGATGCAGCGGAGCAGTAACATGTCCTAAGATAGGACTGTCCTTTCAACAAGACAGGAACAAAGTAAGTCGAGGTAGGGAAGCGCTCCCCAGAACTCCAACACACGTCTGTGTGGTTTGGCAGATGTAACTACTCAGGATGAAAAACGGCGATTGGTTAATGAATTGTTTTTTCCAAATTGACGCTACGCGTAAGCGATAATTACCCAAACGATCTGCACTTTTAACACTTATTTTTCGCTTACTTTTTGTTAACAACATTGTATAAATCAACACCTCCTGTTTGGAACATTTTATCAACAACTGTTTAATTGTTCGATAGTGTCTGGGTATTTGTAACCGAAATCTACGAAGAACCGAAAGAGAGACAGAAGATCACGATAGATGAAATCAAATATGCTATCAAAAACTCTAAAACAAATCATATTAGGCAGCTGGATTAGATGAAATACAAGTAAAACTGTTAAAACTAGTGGAAGAGGATAACTATGGAAGTATTGGAAGATTTATCCAACACGGTGTACGATACAGGAATAATACCACAAGAGTGGCTGAAGTCGGCATTAATAACAATCCCTAAAAAACAAGCAGCAAAAGATTTCTCTGATGAATATACGAAAGGCTAGAGAAGGATATTAGCGAGACGCAGTTCGGGTTCTGAAATGGAATGGGTATTCGAGAAGGACTATTTGCCATCAACATATTGATTCGGCAATGTCGGGATGTAATACGTTGATCTACACTTGTGCTTCGTTGACTACGAAAAAGCTTTCGATAAAGTAAGACATGCAAAACTAAGATCAATACTTATGAACAAGCACATTGACAGTAAAATCATAAATATAGTGCAAACATTATATTGGAACAAAGAGCCATAATTCAAATTGATGGGCAACACTCAGAAGAAATGAAGATCTGTAGAGGAGTTAGACAGGGATGTGTTTTATCGCCACTTTTGTTTAACTTATATTCTGAAGAGTGTTTCGAAAACACGCTCAATAACATCGAAGCGGGAGTTACCGTTAACAGAAATTTAATTAACAACTTACGATATGCAGACGACACTGAGATCATAGCAACGAGTATAGAGGATCTACAACATCTTATCGAAAGCTTGAGTATGAATAGTGCTGAGATGGGAATTACTATAGACGCTAAAAAAACGAAGTACATGCTAATTACAAAAAGATCACAAAATATATCACCTATTCACAATCAATGGTAACGTGATAGAACAAGTAGAAAAATATCAGTACTTGGGAACTTTGATCAATGAAACCAATGATCATACTGTAGAAAATAGACAGGCGAATAGAGGTACCAGATCAGCATTTATACGAATAAAGCCACTCCTTATGTGCAAAAATCTAAATTTGGAGATCAACATACCATTCGCTGTTATATATTTTCAATATTATTATATGGAGCTGAGAACAGGGACATGAAAAGAATGTAATTTAAAAGGATCGAGGCCTTCGAACTCTGATTATACCGCAGAGTATTGAAAATATCATGGATTGATAGAATTACAAATAAAGAAGTACTG
Source organism: Diabrotica balteata (assembly GCA_918026665.1). Lineage (NCBI taxonomy): Eukaryota > Metazoa > Arthropoda > Insecta > Coleoptera > Chrysomelidae > Diabrotica > Diabrotica balteata. The sequence continues at coordinate 178,784,173 of OU898276.1, forward strand.
GAGAGGGTTGGTAAAGAAACAGAACTAATCACCACTATACAAACCAGAAAACTGGAATACCTACTACACGTGATGAGGGGACCAAAATATGAAATTTTGGGACTCATAATACAGAGAAAGATTCAAGGAAGAAGATCTGTTGGCCGAAGGCAGAACTCATGGTTAAAGAATCTACGTGATTGGTATCAATGCAGATCGATTAATTTGTTTAGTAAATTTTAAAATAAAAATAGCCATTATGATTACCAACCTCCGTAGGGAGACGGCACTCTAAGAAGAATAAACCGAAATCTTTTCTCAATATACGGGGAAAATCTAAACAAACAAAAAACCTGTTAGTATTTTAATAATGTTAAATACATATTAATATAAAATAAATATAAAAAATAAATATAACAATACATAATCAATGTAAGTATTTGATAACGCTTTGTTTTAAAAATCTTTTCAGACATTCTTGTTTTTTTTTGTTTTTCCAATTCCTCATTACTTTCTATTGAGATCTATTATGTCCAAAACCAAACCGAACAATGAACAAGAAAGGACAAAGAATTGCATTTATAAAATACCTTGTGAATGCGATCAGTTTTATTTAGGTGAATCATCAAGGCCATCAAATGTTAGAATAAGTAAACATCAATCTTATATTAAAAATAGAGAATTTGATAGATCTCAAATATGTAAATACGCATGGGATAATGAACATACGGTTCAATGGAATAATTCAAATGTATTCGTAAAAGAAACGGATGGTAAAAAAAGAAAAATCAAAGAAGCGGCTCTAATTATGCTAAATGAGGCCAATTGTGTCGCAAATTCCTCGGCAGAATGTAGTAGGATCTCGTTACCAATATTGAAAGAGGAAGTTATTAATAAGAAAATACCAGTATTGGTAAGTCAGTAACATATAGAGGATATATCATTTATGTTTTTTAAATAACGAAACATATAAATCAGAATTTTGGTGTTTATTGAAGGTAAACTAAATGCACGAACAAATACTTACCATGTCGGGATAGTATTATGAAGTATTTTTCGTGGTTTTTCCCTCATAACTTACTATGGAATCACTAACAGGAGAATTTTAAAGTTGATCTTCATGTAATCGAATGAACTATCTTATAAGTAAAGTCGTCCCAGGAGCGCAACTTAACAATATTGGCAATATCATTTTAAAGTCGTCTACTTTAAAATGCATAATGTATGTCTGAATTGTCAATATAAATGGGTCAGATAAAATTAAATTATTAGAAGAATTTTTCACTATATAACAAAAAACAAAATTTGTTTAATTTACTGTTTGTATTTTACGAACGATTTTCGAAGTGGAAATTGAAACGTCAATAAACGTATTTTTTATCTTTAATTGTGGCTTATTCCCAGTTAAATAGTAATTAATTTAAAATGGCACAAGAAAATAGCTTCAGAACATTATTACTTTCTGTTATAAATCCTTTCAACGACACATTTTTAACTGTTTGGTCTTCTTCATAACAATAACTACTAAAACTATTTAATTTTCTCGTTAATTCTAATGGAAATGTTAATAAATTTAACAATTTGTATAAAAAATATTAACTGCTCTAAATTTACGTATATCTCTCACTTATCTACAAGGTCTATAATACTTTAGACTTAATTTTAAATAGCATAAGTCAACGTTGTAAAATTATTAATGAAACATTGATTCTTGGATCAAAGTTTACGTCCCTATCTAATATATTTTAATCCTGCTCTTCGTTTTTGGCCTGCTGTCGTTCACTAAACATCTCACACTGTTAATTAAATTATCGATTTATTTCACTCATCCAACTAAATTATTTACGGGTTGGGACACCCAAAAATTTACGGAATTTTTGAACGACCGTATTATATTCTGAAAATTCTTGTTCGGCCGTTTCATTGTATTCGAATGAGACTTGAACACCTTCTTAAATAAAGTTTAGTGAAGGGATTTATTAATATACCCATTTAACAAAAGCTTAAACTTTTAGAAGTCGAATTATAGAAAGGCATAATTACTTTTACATACGTTTACAATTATTTTATAAAGTACGAAATATAATTTGATATTATTGTTATGTATTTTAGTAGAAATGGGCACATGAATGCTTAAAAAATCGTTTGTAACTATGTAAATAATAAAAAAAGTAAGTACCGAGAACGAAAAAAATCGCTATTAGAGTAAGTTCTGAAATTTTCATCTTAACCACGTTGTTTGGCAGATCCGCCTGATTTTCACAAATCATAAATGTCACTAACGTGCCATCCGAATTTGTCATTGTCAATATAGTAGTCGTTTTTTAACAGATATTGTTTAAAAGTTAACAAAAAATTGTAAATAAGTATAACTAAATAATAGACATGTACACTATTGAACAAACAGCAAATAACAAAGTTCTAAATTTTAAAAGAAAAAAACAAACTACCCCATTATTTCTAATTAATTTCATTAATGATATTTTCATTTATGTATTTTCCCTAATAAAAGCAAAATTCTACCCCACAATTTGGACTAAGGCTATTGTTGTCCCATTTCTTACACCTCAATGTCCCCGTCTAGACCCTGAACCTTACAGACCATTAGTTCACCTGGATACTTGAAAGTTCAGATCTACTATCGAATGAGCAAAATGGTTTTAGACAAAATCGATCAGGCATAGATAATATACTAGATTGAGAAAGCGATATCCAGGAAGCACTATCGATGCAACAACACTGTATAGCAATATTTTTCGATATAAAGAAAGCATTCAACACGTGCTGGAGATATAATATTATAAAAAAAAAAACTGCACTCATGGAATAATTTTATATGCTGCATTAAGAAACGTAATTCCTCTGTGGTTAGAGCATTCAAAGATACCTCCTTTTTTGTGTATAGTGTAAAGTATTTCAATATTCCAATCATTGTAGAGGGATTTCTGTGTCCATATTTCTTTTATAAGCTGCTGTAATGTCATTATGGTGTCATGGCCACCTTCTTTATATAGTTTAGCTGGGAGATTATCTATTCCGGGTGATTTGCTTCTTAACTGGCCTTTGCTTGTTTCTGGCTAGGTTTTTTAACTGCATCTTTAACTTCAAAATCGCTGATTCCTCTTTCCTCTTGTATGTTCCCCATTACCTCATCTCTGTCGTCTTCCAGGTTTTATTTTTCTTCCTCTATATTAAGTGCCTGGTTAAAGTATTAGACTCATCTATTCAACACATCTTCCCTTGTTGTTAATAGGTTGCCATTCTGACTTCTGCATTGTTTTGTGGTTTGGCTTGAATTCTTTTCTGTTGATGTTAACTTTCTTATAGAATTCTCTGAATTCTTTCTCTCTGTTGAGGTTTTCTATATATTTAAGTTCCTCATTTAGGTGGTTTCGTTTTTTTCTTTTGTGTATCCTCTTTTCTTCTCTTCTGTTTATCTGGTAATTGTCTACAGAAATATCTTAGAAAGAAAGACAGAAAAATTTTATCTTTTAAATAGATAAAAAAGAAATAAATAAGACTTTCTCACAATCAGTTTAATTTAACTATCTAGACGACCAATTTTGCTTTCTACAATTTGTAAAGCATCTTCAGGTCAGTCGGTAGAAAGTTAATTAAATGCTGAAATAATAAAAACCATATTAGGGTGCTGTCTTTATAAAGATAAACATAAGATAAAATAATATAAAATTACAGTAATTATGCCAATACCTATTACATGTCTGTATTTTTTAATATGAATAAGCTGTTTAAAGCAGACAAAGTAGGACCCACAAATTGGTATAAAATAGTATACTGAATTGTAATAAATTAGTAAACAAACAAAACATCAAAACAACAAAACATTACTTAAATATCGGTACAAGATTTATTAATGATTTGGAGAACATAGTTCAAACTATCCTTATCTAAAAATAGATAAATTGATAAGGGTAAATTAATCAACAAATTCAAGAAATTAACTGAAATATTACAAGTTAATAAGTTTATACTGTTCCATGAAAAGATATATCTTCACATCGACAAGAACATTGCTAAGTCTGTATAATAGTTTTCTGTAACACTTCAATATTATCAAATTTTTAGTCACTTATGATTATAAGTTTAGTACCTTTATTCGACAAAGTGAAATTTGTATTAAAAAGATTGACTTAATTAATAACACTAATCTGAACGATTCTCCCATGTTGTGTTGGAAGTTTTCCAACCACGTGTTGACTTAAAATCAGATTCTATACAATGATTACATTTATTGAAACCAGATGGGATATATTAGGAATTTTTTGTGTTAAATAAGTTGAGGTACCATACCAGTCAAATACTGATATTTAATATAGTTTTAGGAAAAATATGGTTTATTGGTAATATATTAAAGAAATCTTCTATGAACATGAAATGTCTTGTGGTCCAGATATAAAAAATTTTATGTTGAAGATTGAAATGATTAATGAGGTGTATTCAATGTATTAATACTTTGTATTGGTTGTATATGGAATTCTGGAATAAATTGTTGATTTTACATAATGCTAAAGTTACTTCAAAATACCGCGTGGTGATAATGGATGCTATATGAAACCTATTATGACAAAATGAATTTTCAGGTTCCAGGTTATTTAATAAGAAGCATTTATTACAAGTATGAAGAATTGTGAAATCTGTTTGTGGATCAAAGATGTGGTTTGTTTGTCGGATATGTTGGGAGAAATGAGATTGACCTGATGTTGGACGTTCTGTATATCTAAGATGTTCTCTCAATCTAATGTTGAAGAATCTAAAGGTTCTAGCGATGTAACATGCATTACAGGTATGGCAACTCAACTTATACACCCCACTATACTCAAATGAGTTACGTTTATCGTTATTCAAGGATAACTCAAAAGAGATATGTATGCAGTATTCAAAGACTTTTGCAATTTTATAAGAAACTTCACGTATGTATGTTAAAGATCGGTAAGGTTTTTGTTCACCAATTTCATTAGAATGTTGTGTAAATACTTGTTGTTCTAACATTCTATTTGTTTTTTTGTGTAAATTTTTTTGATTAAATTAATGAAATTTATTACAATATTACAATGATGCAATTTTTTAGAATCATTTAATACCTTTTTGTTGTTTACAAAATAAAAAAGGTTAGCTCTGTTAATAACTTTGTTTTAAATGTTTCATTTTATTTCTCTGCGCTAGTACTGAGGTAGCCTAGTACTTGAGGCTAAATCAGCGCTACCAAAACAATTTTTTTATAAATCGTGAAAAAACGCAAATTGAATGCTTTGTGATGATAACTTATTGAAAAAACTTTTATAATTTTATTTCAAATAAAATTGTCTCGAGGAGTGCATCCATTCCTTGCGGTCGCATAATTGGATAATTTTAGTTGTTATATTTGCAAAAATAGTAAACAGTCTGCGGAGTCGAGACTCTCAAGTCAATGAGGAACAATGGCGAAAATGTATTGAGCATACTGAAAAAAAAAATTAGAGTCAGATGAAATAGAACAAGTTATTGATGAAGTAAGACCTTTAATGATTCGTACAGATGAAGATTCAGATGAATCAGATAGCAAGTCAGATAGTGATGATACCTGTCCATAGATTAAGACGTAGATAGAAAAATTAACACAAAATGGTACTAACCACCAATAAAAAATATAAAAAAAATAAAACAAAAACCGCATGCAGGAGAGAGCCGGAGGCACGCCGCACGACGCTCTTGAATGCAAGCACCAAAAAAATTAGATTAGCAAGTAAGGTAGATTAAGGACATGACTGGACGAATGACTGGGTATTAGACGACGGATGAAAGGATTCGATGCTTTCTCGCTCTCGACTGCACTTGGTGCAGAAAAGGGAAAGCAAGTATCGGCACACACAACCATCATTAGATCGCCGAACAATTGCCTTGACCGGCAGTGATAAAGTCAAATAGCCTAACCTACCACTTAAATGTAAATACACGGAAATCTCCCGTTGCCTGACGGGGGTTACCGCGAAATAGTCGAGACCTGGCTCCAAAGACCAGGGAGCGGAGGAATGCCGGGGCTAGTTGTACCCCAGCAGGACAACCTACCTCGGTGGATTTGGGAAGGTGTGTGTGGGAAGTAGGAATAAGTCTTTGTTTTATATAGATATATATTTTTATAGAAATATTTATAAAATATATAAAAATAAAAATATAATACAAAATTTTGAACACCCAGTATTAACATTGGCAATTTTTTTATGTTTAAATAAAAATAGAGTTTAGTACACGCTGAAAAAGAATTTTTGTTTTTTCAGCATAAATATTAACCACAATATTATTTTTTGAAGTTGCATGTGTAATATGAAAATTTTTTTAAAAACTTTAAATATCTCAAAAACGATCTCGAAACTATCTCGAAAAGTCGCCAAATATTTAAAAAAGAAGAATGCTTTGCATAACCCATTATTCCAAGTTTGCAGAAACCAGTCACGACCAGAACTTTAAAAACTTAACCCTGTATATTTCATATTCAATGTTTATCCATGGTACAATGAATACAAGGTATGATATTGCGCATGACATTTGACAGCTGGCCATCAGCTGGCCCAGGAGTGTGACGTAGCAAAGACCGCTCGAAATGGCTCCAACCCATTGTTACATTGTTACAGCTTAACGTCCACATGAATTTTGAAATTATGGTCAAAAAATGATCGAGTTTTTTTTTAAATGTTTTGTTTTGGTTACAATTGAATAAAAAATATATTTTCAGTAGCGTAAAACCTTTACTTTTCCTGGGGATTTAGGCGAAATATTTATTTTTGTTTTCATACATATACTAATAATAAAGCACTCTTTTTGTATGCAAATCCGTTGAAATTTAAAAATTTTGTTCAGAGGAAATACTGTGAATAGGTAAATAGTAGATTTAGCGTATTGTGATTCACTGTCACTCACAGGGCTTGTATAAAAACAAAAGTTCGACAATTATTATCGAATATCAATGGTGACGATGCAAATTGCAAGGTATGAGATAATAAATATATTTTAAAGAGTCATCTATTTGATAATATAAAAATAATTTAGATATATGCTGACATATTTATGTCTCTTTATATAAATATCCACTTTGCAAGGGCTTAAAAAATTTAATGGGTAAAATTTAATATCGCCCGTATACCAGACGAGCGCGTAAAAAATTACTAAGGCGGGCATGTGTCTGAGACTTGTGTGTATTTGTGGTATTGAGTTACTGTTTATTTATACTGTATAGTATTTTTTTTGTAAAACTAAAAGTTTTTATTTGTCATTTTGTATATCTGGTTTTATACCTTTTTCAAAATGCGCTATGCAGTGCAGTTGCTTGTTGCAATAGTGACAATCAAGATAAAATCTTTAGGTTTCATACATTTCCTAAAGATAGTTTGACCAGAAAACTGTGGATAATATCTTGTTGTAGACAAAATAAGGTTAATTTTAATATTGCAAGAATTTTTTCAAACATTTCAAAACTGAAGATTACCAAAGAAATCTACAACAGGATCTTTTAAATTACGTTTCTAAAAAGCGTCTAAAACTCAAACCTTGGGCATTACCTAGTCTTTATTTGCCTAAATCAAAATCAGCTACCCTTTCAATTAACCAAAAGAAACGCACACAAAGAGTCGAACACAGAGAGTCCAAAAAGGTTGAGCAGCTTCTTACTGCTTCTAGTTACCGACGTAAGTCTAAATCTTTATTTTTATTAATTATTAGTCATGAAAAATAAAAAATATCAATACATGAAACAATAAATTTTTATGCCTAGAAAGGAAAAGCATTATTTTCTTTTCAGTAAGTATAATGTTTTACATTATTTTAAAAAGAAATTACTTACCTATCTTTCTAAGAAAATGATAAATAAATCGCACTTCAGATGCATCACAACCATCTGCATGGATGGTACCTTACATTAATTCACTACTTGTTTTAGTCTTAATAGAAATATATGTTATTTTTTAGTCAACTCAAAGTTCAAGCTCAAGAAGGATATTGTAGTCAACTTAATATTGAAGATGTACCATCAATATCTAAGCCAATAGGGTATGTTAATAATAATATTAGTCATGAAAAATAAAAAATATCAATGCATAAAACAATCAATTTTTATGCCTAGAAAGGAAAAGCATACTTTACTTTTCAGTAGGTATAATGTTTTACATTATTCTAAAAGGATATTACTTACTGATCTTTCTAAGAAAATGATAAATAAACCTCACATCAGATGCATCACAACCATCTGCATGCATGGTAGCTGGATCAATTCACTACTTGTTTTGGTCTTAATAAAAAATATTGTAATAAATAAAATATTGTAGTCAACTTAATATTGAAGATGTACCATCAACATATAAGTCAATAGGGTATGTTAATAATATTTCCAGTAGCAACTTGATTGTTTTCTAAAACTTATTTAAAACAGTATGCAGACTAATGTGCTTAATTTTTTAGGGTAAACACTAATCCTACCCATGAGGCTTGGGAACTTGCAAATTCGAAAGAAAAAAATAAACTTTTAAATGAACAAGCAGCTAAACTACTTCAGATAAAATCGGCAGTAGAGAAACTTTTTACACCGAGACAATTAAAACGTTTGCAAAGCCCAAAAATTCGTACCGTATGGTATGTGGAAGAAATATCCAAAGCTATATCCTTACATTCAACTGGTACTAAAACACCGTTTATTTTTATTTATGATTAAACATGATAATAACATAATTTTGTCACGTCTTTATAATTAATATAATTAAATTAGCCAAATTATATAAAAAAAAAACTTAAAATTAAAAGTTTTTACTATACAACTACATTCAAATGTTGCGGGAATAAACGGTCTTTACTACGTCATGCGCGAAAGCGAACCGATTTTGGAACATTATGTATCATACCTCTTGTATTCATTGTACCATGATGTTTATCAATTTACATTATGATATTCAATTATTATAAAGCAATACAAAGTTATTTTATTTAAAAAAATTACTAATGTGGTATTATCAAATTAAGAAAACCGTACATTTTTAATTTGAGAACCGCTGACTACCTGAGGCAAATCTGAACAGACACTTTTATACTTATGCGACAGGCTAAAACGATCCTACATATATATATATATATATATATATATATATATATATATATATATATATAATATATATATATTATATATATATATATATATATATATACATATAAAGGAGTACGACCGTCAAACAATTATTCAATGCAGTAAGTTTCAAAAGAAAAATTCTTTTGATCAACGAGGATATCGGTCTTTGACCGTACTCTCAAAAGTACTGTTTCGAACAAATTATGTTCAACAACTTGTTTAAATACTTTCCACTCTAAATCTTTGTCTCAAAGACAAAGCGACAAAGTGACAAAAAATCAGCGAAATATAGAGGATTAAAAGAAAAAAGAGTTTTTTTTTTAATAATAACCGACCGCATACCCGATATTCCAACACAATAAATTGTTTTTTACGTTTCGGTCGATAATCTTACCAGTTTTGCTATATATATATATATATATATATATATATATATATAATATATATATATATATATATTATACATATATATATATATATATATATAAATATATATATATATATATATATATATATATATATATATATATTGCGTGAAACTAAACATACTGTAATTTCTTAGTTACTCGTTAAGAAACTATATGGTATTTCAGATACATAAGATTTTGTCCGAGGCAACCTTCAGGAAATAAATTGCATGACAGGGCCGTCAATTCTAGAAAGCGAGGTAAAGGCTGCTTTAAAACAGTCTAAGAATGGTAAGGCTACAGGCCCGGACGAAATACCCGTTCAACTTATTAAGGTGATGAGTAAAGTGAGCACAAAGGAGTTAACTGAACTGTTCAACGCCACATACGATTCAGGTAATATCCCAGAGGAATGGCTATTGTCAACATTTGTAATGCTACCAAAAACACGATCTGCGAAAACGTGCGAAGATTTCCGAACTATCAATCTTATGAGTCATGCACTTAAAAGTTTTCTTAAAATCATACATGCCAGAATTTACAAGAAATGCGAAGAAAATGTCGGTGAAATGCAATTTGGATTCCGCAATTCCATGGGTACACGTGAAGCACTTTTCACCTTGCAAGTCCTACTTCAGAGATGCCGCGATGTCAGTTGTGATGTCTATATTTGTTTTATTGACTACGCCAAGGCATTTGACCGTTGTCAGCACCAGAAGATGGTCACCGCACTACAAAGAGTAGGATTGGATGAGAAGGACATTCGGATCATCATAAATTTATACTGGAACCAGCGTGCTCAAGTCAAGGTCGAAGACTAGCTGACCGACCAAGTGAAGATCATGCGAGGAGTAAGGCAAGGATGTGTGCTATCGCCGACTCTTTTCAATATATACTCTAAGGAGATTTTTAATGAAGCCCTCACAAACCTAGACATGGGAATCCGAGTGAACGGTGACATCAATAATATCCGCTACGCCGATGACACTGTGTTACAACCAGCCTAAACGATCTGCACACCTTACTAGACCGAGTGCTAACTGTGAGCGTAACATACGAACTGAACCTCAATATTAAGCAAACTAAATTCATGGTTGTCAGCCGTGCAAATTTAGATCCAGGGGCACTAATGGCAAGTAGCGAAGAGATCCAGAGAGTCACAGATTCACTTACCTCGGAACTACCCTCAACGTACAACGGGACTACGCTCAAGAGATTAGATCCAGAATTGAAATGGCATGGTCTACATTTATTAAGTTGAGATCCTTGCTGTGCTGCAGTGATCTCAGTTTGGGAACCAAGATGCGGAAAGTGAGGTGCTACGTTCTTCCAGTGTTACTATATGGAGTTGAAGCCTGGACTGACGCAAGCCACTGAAAAAAGAATCAAAGCCTTCGAGATGTGGATATACAGAAGAATACTAAAATATCTTATGTGGACCATGTCACCAACGTTGAGGTCCTACAGCGCATGACAAAAGAAAAGGAAGTGCTTAATTTAATTAAATAACGTAAGCTTGTGTACCTCGGCCACGTGATGCGGAACGAAGAAAAATATCGAATTATTCAACTCGGTATGCAGGGTAAAGTATTTGGCAGAAGAGGACTGGGACGCCGTCGTATCTCGTGGTTGAAAATCCTCCGACAATGGTTTGGGATAACCTCAGCGGAACTGTTTCGCAGAACAGTCAACAAAACCATGATAGCCTTGATGATCGCCAACATCCGGACCGGATAAGGCACTGAAGAAGAAGAAGGATTTTGTCATTTTACGGAACTTAAGGAAATAATTTGTAGATATAAGTTGCAAAGGGAGATAATTATGTAATTTTTTGCCGAATATATTATACATTTCTTTACTAAGTCAGTGGACGGGATCGATAATTACACATCACAGGTTGAATTTCTGGTGGAGTAGTCATGATTGGGTCTTGCTGGAAAAACATGTAGGTATTTACCATTAAGAAAACAGATTATAGAATATACGAAGATTGAAGAGTAACAATCCCGTGATTTTTGAAGTAACTTCGACAATGTGTTATTCTTCTGAGTCCAAAAAGATACCGTATTGCTCTTTTTTGTAATTTAAAAATAACATTAGATGGGGCAAGCTGCAAAAAGGAAGGTCATATCGAATAAGTTTTGGATATTTGTTTTTTGTTTAAGCCAAACATCTTCTTCTTTAAGAACCGTCTCCCAATCGGAGGTTGGATATCATCATCATTATCTTCACTTTATCTACTGCTCCTATAAAGAGTTCTATAGAACTGCATTTAAACCAGTCCCTTAAATTCTTCAACCATGACCCTCTTCTTCTTTCTATACTCCTTCCTCTTCATTACTTGTACCACATATTGTAACTTTCTTATTTTTATTGTGTTTATTATTTCGCATTTTTTGCCTATTTCTCGCAATACTTCCGTGTTAGTTTTCTTTTGTGTTTATGCTATTCTAAGCATCCTCCAGTAACACCACATTTTACTGTGGTGTAACTTATTTATGTATTCTTGCTTCAATGTCCAGCTTTCAAGTCCATATTGCAGTATCGAAAACACGTAACATCTCAGTGTTCTTACTCTCAGTTCTAATCTTAGATCTTTATTATAGAGAATTGTTTTCATTTTTACATTTTTACACGAACATAGACAACCACATATCCAGCAGCAGTTGATTCTTTACTGGGAGCCTGCATATGATATTTAATTGAAATTAATATATTTATAGCAATTATAGTGTACATTAGAAAAAATAAATAAATGTATTTATAATACTACAAAATTAAACTTCATTTCATGTCAAGAATTAAGTAATATCACATCCCCGTACTGCGCCCATGGACGTAATTCCAATGTTTATAATCCTTACGAATGGAATGATAGTTCTGGATGTAAATATGCAGTTTTCCTGCATATAACACAATGACGCACCATTATTACACTTAACTAGTAACTATTCTTCGATTCTAATGTAAACTATATTAACAAATTCACTAAAATGTTACAAATAAGGAAATTATCAACTCAAAGGTAAACACTACAACGCCATGTTCCTTTTCCTCAAATCGCTACGATTGGTTGATATTACCAATGATGCCAAGTTCTACAAATAGTTAAGATTATCAGAATATATTTTGTTTTAATAAATTAAATTTTTTTCTTTTAATTCATTGGTTGCGAAATGAGTATAACTAAAAATAGTTTATACTAACTAGATAATACATTTTTATTTATAAATTAAAAATAAATTATACTAAAAGTCGAAAATTATTTCGAAGATTGACTTGGAAAAAAAATAATGTAACAACGTCAAATTCGGTATTTGTGCCTATGACTGTGAAGATCTCATGATTTCATGTAAAGATGTAAATAGCCCGGTCCATCTTTATTTATACGTCCGTGGTTTCAGCCTTAGACAAGGAAAGAGAGAGAACAGTTAACGCTCGTTCAACCAACCTTCAAAAAGTGATGCCTCATTTTGATGTGTCCGCCATTTTTTTGGTGGCCAACAATAGAACTGACACCAGTTTTGTTTTTGTGTTTTTTTTTAAAGTGAATTAAATACCTATTTTTTTTTACTTAACAAAATGGTGAATTGTGCATATATTCTTTGTAAAAATCACAGAGAGCAGAAAACACCAGGAATATCATTTCATAGGTAAATATTTTTTATAATAGTGCAATTAGGTATTAATTGATTTTACTTTTCATTTCAATTTTAAACCTCAAAACCAATTTAAATTAGTATTTTAATGAAAGGTGATATCTAAATTACTAAATAAGAACGCTAAATATGCATAGTTATTTTAGTAATTGTATTATAATTAATAATTTCACTCACATACCATGATGATATGCCAGTGGCGATGTGTATTGAGGGTTAAAATTCCATAAATAAGTAAATAAATAAATTTCGTTAATTTTGATTCCAAAATATTTGTATAAAATAAAATAAATTAAATAAAACATTTAATGTACAAAAATGTTTTATTTTAAATACGAATTAGTCAATCCTTAAAAATACAAAGATATGCCGCTGACCACTTCCTCTTACGGCAGTTTGGCTTAGACCTATCGACTGATTATTCGTAATATTTTGGCCTTTTATGATCTCTTATAGTTTATATCAAGAATTATAGTTTATAGTGAATTTATTCCACTTGTATGAAAATTTTGCCGGCAATATTTTCGACTGGTATGAAAGTTTGTTGCCTGGCAATTTTCGTGAAATAAATTTGACAAGTAAATCATGAGACTTCAGTAGAAAGATTTTGTCAAAATGGCATAAAATTTCCATAAGGCAACAAACTTGAATTCAACTAGAAGAAAATTTTGCCAGTAAATAATTTTCTTTCGAATGATATTCGACAAGACTATTTCACCATATCAGCGAAACATAGTCTTTATTTTTATTTGTTGACAATATTAAATGTACAATTATTATAAGCTATATGAGTTTGCCCATTCTTTTCTACCTAAGCATGATTTTGTGTATTATTGACCTGTAGTATTTGGGAACCCGAAGGTCCAGCTTCATTTGTTTTCTAAGATTTTCGATCAACTTCTGGTGGTGACTAAAATCCTGCTGCAGATATGTTTTAGAGAGTTTGCTTTTGAGTGACCTGTTAACTTAATTAACTCCTGTTAAGGAACACCTTGCTTGAACAAGACTGACACAGCTAAAGATCGATGAGAATGGTTTGTTATTTTTTGTTTTTTGTGTCCTATTCCAATTTTTCAGCTGATGAACAAGAACCGCCTGGAAAAGTTGGTATCGTTTTACCATCGAAATCTGCCTATCCATTAGTAAAACTGCCTATAAAAATGAAAAAAAAAATTGAAGGACATCAAAAAATTTTCCGTATTTGTTAAAGAACAATACAAAGAATTTTATAATTTAATACTTGTTTGGCCTACTACTGTTAATATTTAATTTTTGAGAGTTTTTTGTAGGGTTTATGAATAAAATTTAGCGTATGAGTTAAATTTATCTATTAATTTTATCAATGCTATGCAGAAAGATCATATGTCCACTTAAAAAATGTATCAAACACACTACAACTTTTATTTGTAAACTAAAACCATTATTGTGTTGAAAATACCTTTACTCACCATTTTTAACCATCAAATTTACCGGAAATCTATTTTCGTTTACAATATAATGTTTTACGATATAATTCCGTACAATATTTTTGTATTTTTTTTTTCATTTACAAACATGGTCGCATCAACCTCTGGGGTTATTAAGAAATTTCACAATATTTTCACTGGTACACTCACTAAAGATGTCCCTTATAACCGATGGAATTTTATTAGTTAGTCTTTCAGAACTATATTTGGGACACTCCGTTAATACGTGTTTCACTGTAAACGGCACGTCACAACTGGTACATTTTGGTTGAGGTTCCTTCTTCATGAGAAATTCATGTGTGAGTTTGCTGTGTCCTAATCGGAGCCTGGTTAATACAAACTGAAGGAAACGGCTAGGGGCATTGTTAGTCCATCGTCCAAAATTTGGTTTAATTTCTTTTAACTTTGAGGATTTTTCTTCCCAACATTTAGTCCAATTACATATCAGCTTTTGTTTAAAGTACGGCTTGAGATCTTCTGCTAATGGTTTTATTATCGGTCTGATATTTGGGGAATTTGCTATTTCTCGAGCATTTTTATCAGCTACTTCGTTTCCTTTAATGCCTATATGTGATGGTACCCACACGAAGACTAATGTTTTGTTTTCCAGTTGCTGCATCTTGTTTTTAATTAATTTAGCTAACGGGTTGCAAGTGTACATTTTTGACAGTATATGAAGGGAATTGATTGAGTCAGTCATAATAAGGAATTTTTCTGGTTTGACTGTTTGTATGTAAAATAGAGCTCTGTATATTGCATACAATTCTCCAGTTATCACAGTGGATTCTGTGGGCAATTTGAAACTTTTTATTACGTCTCTTATAACAAATGATGATCCTACACCAGAAGTTGTTTTAGATGCATCTGTGTAAACTTGGGTATATTCAGGGAAAAAAGAAAGTATTCTATTATAATTACTTATAAATATTTGTGGATTAGCTTCCGATTTATGATATGATGATAGTTCTAAATTTAAAGTAGGCAAAGGTATTAACCAGGAAAGTGGCGTGTTTACGTTTGCTGAATGTGTTCAATTTCAATAGAGTTTAAAATATTTTTGATCCTTAATTGAAATGGTAAATGTGTTCTTATATTGATATTTGATAACGATGACTGAGTAAGAAAATGGTTGTCAGGTTGTAGTGATGTTAGTTTTGAAGCGTAAGATAGACTAAGAAATTCCCGTCGTTCATGTAATGATGGCTCTCCAAGTTCCCACTCGAGGCTTGCAACAGGAGTTGTTCTATAAGCTCCAGAGAATATGCGTAATGCATTGTTGTGTATAACGTCTAAGATTTTTAAATTTGACTTCGACGCTGAAGAATATGCAATGCACCCGTAGTCCAATTTTGATCTGATCAGGCTTCTATAAAACAGTAATAATGTATCTCCGTCAGCACCCATTGTTTGTTGGCTAAACATTTAAGAAGATTTATACCATTTTGACATGATATCGCCAACTGTTTAATATGTGGTTTCCAACTTAAAGTTTCGTCGAATGTTATGCCTAAATATTTTATCTTTGTACTTCGTTTTAAAAACTTTAAGGCAGGTATGTTAGTGTGAATAGGCTTTTTGGATAAAATAATATATTGTGTCTTATCAGCTGAAAAATAGAATCCACTCCTATTAGACCAACTTTCGATTTTATTTAGTTCTTCTTGTAAAATTTTGACCATTGAGTTAATATTTTTTCCTTTAATAAACATTATCATATCATCAGCATATAATCTAGCCTGTGCAGGTTTCTTGAGATTTTTTATAACATCATTCATTGCTATTAAAAATAGTTTAGGGCTAATTACTGATCCTTGTGGTGTTCCATTGTCTTGAGATTTGATACTAGAAAGTTCTCCATTACTACGTACTGAAAATTTGCGTTCATTTAAAAAGTTATTTAAAAACGCCAACATGTTTCCTTGAGTTCCCCATGTCTGCATCTTTGTTAATATTCTGTGTCGCCATGCTAAGTCAAATGCTTTGTGGATGTCAAAGTAAACGGCTATGCATTTCTGTACGGCTATGCATTTCTGTGTGTTACAGAAGGCTTCATTAATTTGACTTTCTAAATGTAAAACATTGTCTATAGTAGATCTCAAAGGACGAAATCCAGCTTGTTCCGGTATAAGTAAATTGTGATGTTCCAAATGCCACATAAGTCTATTATTTATTATTTTCTCTAGCAGTTTGCAAGTAGAACATGTAAGTGATATTGGTCTATATGATTTTGCCGCTGTAGCCGGTTTGCTAGGTTTTAGTATAGGAATGACAATAGCTTGTCTCCATAAGTCAGGAAATTTTTGTTTACACCAGATTGTATTAAAAAGATTCAATAGAAAGTCTAAAGCTTCGTCAGGTAACTGTTTTAAGAATATTGCGGGTATGTCGTCTGGACCTGGTAATGTGTCTTTTAACATTTGGATTGTTTCTACTAGTTCTGTTTTATTAATTGTAGTATTTATATCATCGTTATTGGCTATAATTTCTATTGGATTTGCTTCTTCTTCTTCCCGATATCGTAAAAAAAGTATTGCTGTAATTTTCATTTGTAGAATTTTGTCTGTATGTTTCAGCTAATTCTTCTTTATTGCTTGTTTACGGCTTAGTTTTAAGGATTTCGTATATTATTAGTTTCAGTTAGTTTTTCACATCGGTTTTTTTTTTCGCCAATTTTTTTTTAGGTTTCTAATATTTGCAAACTTTATAGCTTTTGTTTCTCCTTTTTATCTAGTTTAAAACAAGGTATTTTTATGGATAACTCTTTACTGGTCTAATTTCTAGTCCATATTTTTTCTATTGGAATTTATCTGTATTGTATATTATTCGATAACTTTTTTATTTTTCTTCTTGATTATAGTATAAAAAACGTATCAGCGAATAATATTGTGATAGAAGATACATGGTTAGACTTCGGCAAATATGCAAATAAAAATGTAGAAAATATGCGCATAAATATGCACGTGTTTACCCGAAAATATGCAAATATTTTACAAAATATGCATACAAATAAATAAAAAATCGTAAAATAGTAACAATTTTATTTAAAAAAAAAGTGTACATAACTAAATATTTCCTACTATTCATTAAGATTTACATTTATTTTAAGTAACTACATCATTTTTAAGTATGAATAAACTTATTTAGAATGATGGTAACAATAAATGACCAAGTGGTGTTCAAAATTTTCTAACAAAAACTTGTGGCTTCTGTCTGAGTACATATATTTATATATGGAAAAACTTCGTTCAACATCAACTGATGTAACGGGAGCATTTTTCAAACTAACCAAAACATTTGGTTCTAAATTAATTGTTTCCGAAATATTTCCAGCTAGAACACTGACTACTTCAGAAAGAATATGGTAACCTTTATTTTTTTCCATAGTAGCTTCAAATTTTTTTAAAATATCTTTTCCAATATTACCTCTAACGTTCCGACAACATGACGCAAATTCTTTTATTAATGCTGTACTTTCGAACAATGACAGTTTTGGTGATTCTAACTGAGTAATACTTTTTTGAACAAAACTAAAATTTGATTTTATAAATGAAAGTTCTTGTTGAAGTAAGTTACTCTGAAAAGTTTGTTTAAAATCCAAAAGAGATTGGGAACTTTCATCTGTTAACGTATCAATTATGTTCTTTATTTTAACAAAATGATCTGCATAAAAATTAGCTGCTTCTAACCATGTTCCCCATCGCGTTAAAATAGGTTGTGGTGGAAGAGGAATGTTAGGTAGCATTTCTTTATAAAGTTGAATTCTTATAGGAGATTTTAGAAATACTTTTTTGACACTGGATATTATGGTATTTACAAGAGGAAACTTTTTTCGTATTTCCTCTGAAACTCTGTTTAATCCATGCGCTACACAAGTAAAATGTATTAAATCTGAGAAAAATGTTTTTAAATTTTGTCCTGCTTTCACCATATAAGGAGCAGCATCCGATAAAATAAGCAGTAATTTATTAGAAGGAATAGTTGTAGGAAGAAAAAAAGTTGCTAATATTTCTTGTATAAAACGCGAAAATTGTTAAAGCATTTGTTTTCTCAAGTTGCTGGCATGAAATAAGATAAGATTTTGGTAAGGCATCTTATTTAAGAACACCAATCAATAAATGAGCAATATACTTTTCTGAGGAATCAGTGGTTTCGTCTACAGATATGTAAAAATAATTATCTGCAATTTCTTCCTTAATATTAATTAACACCGACGAGTATAGCCCGTTCACATTATTTCTTTTTAGAGACCGATCACTTGGAACATTAAGTTTGCAATATTTTTTTAGAAACGAACTTAAATTTACATTTGCTAATTTTGAAAGCGGTATGTTTGCAGACACTAATGCGCGACACAAGTTTTCATTAAAAGTTTCTTGCTCATCTAATTTTTTTGAAGTAGATTGGAAACATTTAGCCATTGAAGTTTGATGTTTTCCTCCTATTTTTCCTTTTTTTTTTGCAATGTGTGAAGCAGTTCTCACATGTTGGTCTATCTGAAATTTCGTCTCACATGCTATCTATAAATAAAAATAAAAACCTTTATTTTAACCCAACCTTTAAAATATAAAAATATACAAGGTGTTTTTGGTTAATCAAATAACTGGTTTGAAAAAAAAACACTCGCTAAGTGTTTTAAATGCAGTATTAATTAACAAATTAGTTTTTGTTACTAACCATTAGTATATCATATAACTTATTTTAAAATTCAACAAAAGTTTTTTTTTTGTTAATTCAATTACAATAAAAATAATTGTATTTTAGAATAGCTGACTTCATAAAAAAAAAAAGTAAAGGTGAAAAATTTTTCTAAATACACACCATTGTATTGTACCATGGACAATTTTTTCTCACTAAAGGAAGCTATTTTTCATTTAAAAACAACCTACGAGTACTAAATTTCAAGTAAATATGTTTATTGGTTTTAAAGTTATTGTTGTTATTAACTAAAAGAATTTAATTTTAACACCCTGTATCTCGAAAACTAAATAAGTTTGACCCCTCATTAACTATATCGTTTTGTTCAATTTTTTGAGCAGTATCTACAGTCAAACGTTGTAAGTGTCATTTGGAAACACCCTGTATGTATGAAATATTAGATATTTAATGGAAAATATTAGATACTTACAATTTTGCCACAGACTGAACAGTAGATTTTCCCCATATCCATAGACAGCTCTTTATAAGGTTTAATCCAAGTTGAAGCACTGGTTGTTTTAGGCTTGAAGCACTGGTTGTTTATGCATTAAAAAAATCACAAACTTCATCTTTTGTTTACGCACAAACAGAGTGTTTACGCTTTGAATATCAAAACAAAAATGATTTACAAATCTGAGCATCAAATTAGAATGTTTAGGTACCTAATTCAATAAACTGGGAGATTTTGGAAAATCCCTAAATTAGGAACAAAACTATTAGCGGTTTTACCTGCTGTTAAGATACAATAATTGTAGAATAGATTTGGGGATTAGATCATAAAATGCAAATGAAGCGAACCCTTAGCGATTATCCAATAACGGAATGCCTCAGTGACCGAGACTTTCTAAGAATGTTGAGGGCTACTTAAATTGATCTTCTTTGAAATTGTAAATGTTTTGTACCTGTAGAGATTACGTACTTAGATCATTTCTTGATTAAAATGACTACAAAATTTTATACAAGAATTGAAATAAATATGTTTAAAAATTTTCAAATACAGTATAAAAATCTGAACTTTTATGCACTTTATGCAAACTGTTTATACATATTATGCCAAAATATGAAATATTTGCATAAAATATGCACAATATGCAACTATGCAATATGCATATTACCGAAGTCTACATATCACCTTCTTATAAACCAAAATACAACTATCACTCTGATCCATCCATGTCGGTATTAGTGGTAACGAAAAAGCTGATTGCCTTGCCAAAAAAGCCCGCATCGTCCACGGACACCATTATTGATATACAAATTTGCAACGATCTCCAAAGCTAGACTGAAGAAGATTAATCTATTCACCTGGCAGATACACTGGAACATTGTTACGTCAGCGCTGAATGAAATTAAACCCTCAGTGAAGAACCTTTTTATATACCCCAGTTTATCTCGAAAAAATATGGCAATCATAGGGAGACTGCGTACAGGATATACCCGTCTAACTCATGGCTACCTGATGACATCATCTCCACAACCAAAATGTCATCACTGCAATACGACTCTAACGAATCAGGAATATACTTACCGAATGCCCCTTTTTTGCCAAAATACGCCAATAGCTTGGTATCAGTTCTATCTTCAAAAAGGTCCTAAACAGTACAGACCAAATCAACAAGGTTATCAAATTACACGAGAGAAAGTCAACTGCTCAACAAAATAATAAATATTACATGTTTTTTATTATTTTCTCTTTATGTTAAAATGTTAATTACATTTATTTTGATATTTATATGATATTATCATGTAAAATCGTAACTCGTGCTTAATGACCATAGACGTTACATGCACTTTAATAAAAAAAAATAAAATATATTTACAGGTTTTTACTTTTCTGATTAAATAATTAAAAATTACAACAAAATATTATTTATTTTCTATTTGCTCGAGTGTTACAGAAAATATTCGAGTAAATATAATACAAGTGGTTTATTTTATAAAAAACATTTTGTTTTATAAAAACAATAAAAATGACAATATAACTTAATGACACAAAGGGAAACGTTATGTGCGAACGCAACAATGTGATTAGTAACTCCTCTATCCGTTATTTCTTTGTAATCATAAATTGGAATTTATTAATCAAATAAATAGGGTATAAGGTAATATATTTATTTCAAATAAAAAAGGATATTGAAAAATGTAATAAAATAATAAATTTTTCCGGTTACTAATTCCGAAGTTGGCAATTTTGTATTAGTTTAACTTATACACTGTTATAGATTATGTTGTTATATTTTTGATAAATGTTTTTTATTTGAAGCCTACATAGCAAAAAACGATGAAAGTCCATTTTTAATGGTAAAAGGGAATATTGTACCAAAAAACTACATGTAAAAAGCATATTAGAATCGCCTGGGCTGCTTGGCAATATGGCTGTAAGCCTTAAGCTATGGTTTGTTAGGAAGAGTTCTATACGGATACCATCGCATCGTATCCTCGCCTAGATCATAAGACTGACAGTGAGCGCTCGCATTTTCAATAATAAATTTATTTTACCTAAAATCGATATAATATCATTCTATGGTCCGACCGGGGGTCGGCGCCTCGTTATGAACGCACACTTAGAACAGTGAGCGACGAGCGACGCATAACTCACAGTCAGTCGAACGCCAGCGCACGTACGTCAAAAATCAAAGAAATGGTTCTCTAATTAGAGTTATTCACAAACTAAATAATCTTATCCTCGACAAAACCGCTGAAAGTCCATGTGAAACACTGCAAGAACGTTTGTATGTCTTTCTGCGCGGTCTCTATACAACTCACTTTAAAAAGATTAGTGTTTCGTCCTCGTTTACGTGCAAGTATGCGGTGTTTAGTTTTAGAGCCTGTTTTGTTTATGTCCGTCTTCAAATAAGAAGTAGTAGTTTATTTTAAAATATTATAGGAAAATTGGCAAGATGAATGGAGTAAGAAAGCACATCCAAAGTTTATATCAAATACAACCAATAATTCGAAAACTGCACAATTACCCATACAAAAAAGAAGAGACAAAGCCATAATCAGACGAATAAGAATAGGACACACCTCGTCCCACGCATGGTTACCTCATGAGTTCTGGAAAATCCACCAGTCTGGCGAACGCTGCAACAACACGCGGCTTTCCATACAGCCATATCCTACTTGAATGCAGTACTTTCAGCTCCACCCGACGACGGCAATAACATTAGTGGTAACCCTTAGTGATATACTTAGTTCATCTGGTTCAATGAACTCTTTGATTATTTTTTTTAAAGAGACTCTAAATTATATAATTTAATATAAAATATTTACGCATTTTGTAAAAGTACCAAAACTGTAGCTTAATCCATATATTGTAAATACCGATTTTGTTTGTTCCCGTGTCAATGACCATAGTTTGTCGAGACACGTAAAATTTAATAAAAAAAAAATATTATAATGGAAAGAAAGACAGAGAGACTGTAAATTTTAACAGAAGTACTGAAAGTACTGTGCAGAACTTAAACGTAGGGATCTAAGAAAAGAAAAATAAGGATATTGCCAATATTGTTGAGTTGCGCTCCTGGGACGACTTTACTTATAAGATAGTTCATTCGATTACATGAAATTACAATGTCGGGATAGTATTATGAGGTTTTTTTCCTGGTTTTTCCCTCATAATTTACTATGGAATCACTAACAGGAGAATTTTACTGTCATCATGTCATGTGTTTGTCTTTTTAAAGACGAATTACATGCTATGATTTTTTCTGACGGATATTCTCAAGTTAAAGTTGATTTCATGTAATCGAATGAACTATCTTATAAGTAAAGTCGTCCCAGGAGCGCAACTCAACAATATTGGCAATATCATTTTAAAGTCGTCTACTTTAAAATGCATAATGTATGTCTGAATTGTCAATATAAATGAGTCAGATAAAATTAAATTATTAGAAGAATTTTTTCACTATGTAACAAAAAACAAAATTTGTTTAATTTACTGTTTCTATTTTGAGAACGATTTCCGAATTGGAAATTGAAACGTCAATAAACGTATTTTTATCTTTAATTGTGGCTTATTCCCAGTTATAAATAGTAATTAGTATAGTTTATGTAGTGTATTTATTATTTTATTTTAGTCACTGTATTAAGGTTGTTTGTTTAGTGCACTTTATTATAAGCCCATCGACTTGCAACAGAGCTTTAAGAAAATATCAAAATGTCGATTTTTTTGCAACTATTACCGGAATCCCATCGTTTTGAGTTCACATTTTTAGCAACAGTTTTTAGCGACATTTTTCGTATGACAGATATTTTATATGATTTTCTTCAAAAAAAGTCCCTAGATATTAATTTTTGTTTAAACCAGATAAGGAGAACTCGTCAATTAATAAGTGATAAAAGAAATGAAGAATTTTTTAATTCTATTTTTGAAAAAGGAAGCACAATGACGTTCATTAATACTTCCAAACGGTTTAGGTGTGATGATGGTATGAGCAAGAATGCAATTACTACTCAATACAGAGCATTATTTTTTGAAAAATATGATCATATTTTAATGGAAATGGATATACGTTTTCAGGATTGTGCTAAATTAAAATTTGTAAGCTTAGCAGATAGAACAAAATTTAAGTCATACAGTTTCCTTCCGACGATTTTCAAAATTTATTTGAGTTTTATGGCACACAATTTACTAAACATAAAAGACTTAAAAGTAAGCTCTGCCTTCTTTATGCCGACGAAAATTACAAAAATGTGAATTTGCAAGATTTGGTTACAAAGTTACAATCAATTAAAGACATTGTTGCAGAAGCCTATAATTTGTTTTGTTTAATTCTGACAATTCCATCGACAAGCGTTTCCGTAGAAAGAAGTTTTTCGTGCTTAAAAAGGTTAAAAACTTTTACAAGAAACACCATTTCACAAGATAGACTATCCAGTTTGACTGTTATCGAACTTCATAAAGAACTGTTGAATTAACTTATGCAGAAGCATCTTTTCTATGAGGATATTATTGATAGATTTGTCTCCCTAAAAGACCGAAGGATCGACTTGATTTATAAAAAAAACCAAAAAATCCTCAATGAAATATCGAAGGTTCAGAATTAAAATACTGCAGGCAACGCTCCGTGCGTGACCATGGTAGGGGTACATTGAAACGATGCCAGCGTGCGTAGCGGCGAAATATGACAAAATTGGAATATTGGACAAAATATTTTTATGCATAAATTTTATCAAAAATGTGTGAAAATACATGTTGCGTATTTAATTGTGCTAATAATAGCAAAAACAGTGAGTGTAGTTTTTATTGGTTCCCAAAGATTACATATAAATTAGAGAAAAAATATATATAAATTATAATATATACATATATATATATATATATATATATATATATATATATATATATATATATATATATATAAATATATAAATTACATATAAATTACAAATTAGAGAAAAGAAAAAGATGAATTCGTGCTATTAATATGAAAAAGTAAATATGACATAATTTCATTTTTATGCAATTGAAATAGGAAAAATTTAAATAATTTACCTTTAACGATATTTCATAAGGCTTCAAGCTAACTGCAGATGACTAGCTTTTATATCATAACTTTTACTATTATTGTTTTTAATTATATGCTCTTTTGCGTGAAAAACTTGATTTGCCAGTACTAGATTTTTACCAACTTTTACCTTTCTTTTCCGTTTGGAGTTGAAAATATATATTATGATGAATTTTGAGAAACCCAGTATTTAATACTACATTTATTTTGTACATAAACTGAAAAAATATAGTTAAATATTAATGTATTAATAATTGTCAATGTCTCATGTATTTAACAATGTCAAACATATGTCAAATGTTTAACCTGAAAATTGGGACTCCAAAATTGTCAGATGAAGGCGGTAGGTGTCGCGTCAGTCACGCACGGAGCGAAAAAAGTGCCCTAAAAAACTGTTTTCAAGTTATTAGAGCTCTAAACTCTATATTTTTTAACGAATTTTTAATGAGATTTGGGCGCGACGTAGGTATCAAAACTCCTTTTGGCTCCAGCAAGGTTTCCTCGTTTTCACCACTTTTTTAGGCCACGAGCCGCCGCTGACCACAGTTATGTTAGTCTAACCTCCAATAGTCGAGTCTCAAAACTAAAACTTAAATATGATTATTTGCATTTGTTTACAACAATGCTACTTGCTACACAATGATACTCATTGAGTACTACTAGAGTTTGTACCAAGTGTTTATTATGTTTGTTACAGACATGGTGCGCAAAGAAAAACCAAAGAGTCGATAGACATTCAGCTCCGATGATATAGTAAGTGCCGTACAATATGTTTTGGACGGAAAATCATTGAGAATTGCTGCCGTTGAACACGGAGTAAGATTTCCGACATTACAAATATGACTAATCCAGATAATGTTCGAATGAAATCCAATTATGATGTACGACATGTTTTTACTTAAAATAATCTGCTATGCAGACGAGACAATACTACTCTCTCAAAGTGAAGATGATTTACAACGTATGCTGCACCAATTTAATAAAACTGCCAGAAAATTTAGTATGTTAATTTCCCCCAAAAAAGACAAAATGCATGGTTACAACAGTAAATTTACTAAGATATAAATTGAAGTAGGAAGGTCAGATAATAGAACAAGTGATGGAGTTTAAATATCTATGCATCACATTATCTAGCTACGGAAAGTTCGAAGCAGAAGTTGAAGATCAAGTGAATAGGGCAAACAGAGGCTGCCTGAATGTAACAATATGAGAACTAAAAATAGGTGACAAAAAGAATGAAAAGTAGAGATGAAAACACTTAGCTATGGGACAGAGCTAGAAGTACAGATATACGACGTAGATGCAAGGTGGAGAACATCAAGAACTGGGTAAGAAATAGAAGAATAGAATGGAACGATCATATAAGCCGAATGATAACAAATAGAGTAGTAAAGACGGCAAGAGACGGTTCCCCAATAGGAAGACGATCAGTAGGAAGACCACGAAAACGATGGAATGACAACTTACTGGAGGCACGTTGAAAAACAGAGTCATGTCTATATAAAAAGAAGAAGAAGACGTGTTTTTCAGAGGAACAGAAAATTTCTTTGTGTGATTACAACAAAACTTGTAGCAAAATGATCTACGGATTAACAACCATTCAAGCATGAAAGATAGCATATGATATGGCGATTAAAAACAATATTTCAGTCCCAGCGAATTGGATCAAGGATAAAATAGCTAGCTTTCAATGGTTCCGTTCATTTTTAAATAAGCGTGGAAACCTTAGTTGCAGACTGGAACCCCAGAGGGTTGCAGTTTATCAAGATTAACATTGTTTAATCCACTTAATGTCAACAAATTCTTCGACAATTTACGTGCCGTTCATTCTAGATATCCATCAGCTGTGTCCTATATCAGGATATATAACCTTGATGAGACTACTACAACAAAAGTGCAAATACCTAAGAAATTCGTGGGGGAGAAAGGTATAAAACAGCTGAATAGTTGTACTAGAGCTGAAAGCGGTATTCATATTACCATGTGTCTCGTTGTATCTGAGAATGGTACGTTTCGGACCCCTGTCATGGGTTTTCCAAGAAAATATTAAATTGAGCATTATGGCACACTGGATTTGGTAAGTCCAGTGGATGCATAAATAGCGAGCTGTTTGTCGACGTTATGAAACACTTCATCAAGTTTAGCAACAGTTCAATTGAAAACCCTTCCATACTGATATACATATACATACATATATACACGAGAGTCACGTAACATATCACGATGTTCAACTGGCACAGGATAGTGGTGTAATCATACTGACTCTGCCTCCTCATTATAGTAACAAACTGCAACGCCATGTTGTTTCAATTTTCGCTCCATTTAAAGCCTATAACAATGCCGCTATAGACTCATGGCTGCTAAGCCATCCAACAGTTTTTGATAGCATAAAACATCAAACAATGATGAACTCATTTATGAAACTTTGGCTTTATATAAAAGATCTCCAGAGTATTCAAAATCTATTTTTGGAATTAATCGACAAAACTAAGGATCAACAGCTCACTGTTAACTCTTTCAAGTAATGGGCGTAAAAAGTTTGGTTATAATAGAACGTTTAAACTGCATAATCCGATATTTCAAAAGAACTTTCAAAAAAATTTAAAAAAGTAAAACCATCAGTTTAAAGGCAACATCATTTTGAATAACGTGTCCAAATTTCGAGACATTTTGTCGGTAAATAACAGAGAAAACATTGTATCTAGGTTTTGGTGTACCGATAAAACAGCCTTAAGAAATGCAAATTACAAGAGATGTCTCGCCAGATGCGATTTTTTAAATCCCCCACTTGGAAACTGAAATTCCCCCAAATTTAAGCTCAAATCCCCCAAACTTAAAATTTTGTCGCAGAATTACAATTTTTATAAATTTGAAGACTGTAGACTGGAACACACTGTACTATAATTTTTTATATTATTTATGCTAAAACGACGGATTAGAATAATTTTTCATACTAAAACAATGACAACAATGTTACTTCACGATTTATAAAAACTGATGTCACCATGGACGTATAAATACGTCCATGGATGTCACCAGTGAATAGTGATGTCACTTATATCACAGCCGCCTAAAGTTACTTTAGATGGCTGTGCTTCATCGAGCAATAAGACAAAAGAGGGAATGTAAAGGTAGTGGGGGCAAACATATTGATAAACAGGAAGTGATATTTTGAGAGGCCACTTTAAACAAGGAAAAAGAATCTCTTTCCTTGTTTAAGAAATCAAATTTAGTTGGGTTATGTTATTGTTGATGTTATTGTTTGTCAAAACTGTCACATGAAAGCTTATTTATATTTTCTATTGAAGTTTTTTAACAATTGTTTAACATTTTAGACTATTATCGTTATTAATTAATTAAAACTTTATTGTGTTCTAGTGTTAAAAAAAGTATTTTAATAAATAAGTAGATAAATATATAATATAAAATACTATGTAATATAAAATAAATAAATAGATAAATTATAACCCCTACACCACTGTATGATTATTGTCAAGTGTCATGAAATTTAAATTTGGCGCATTTGCATTGCCGGATATGTCCGCCATCAGAGGCCACTATTTTGGTCTCCTTTTCATAACGATTAGATTCCCTCTTTTGTCTTTTTGCTCGATGCTGTGCTTATAGTTAAAAATTAAAATTAAATTTAAAAAACATGACTAGATAATCGGAGGTCATTGATTATTAGTAGAATTGGAACGACGAGGCTGTGAATCCCATTTGTATTAACTCCTTAACTTAATTTCCAAATTTCTTAGCCTTCCGTTTTAGTTATATTTTGTATTTAACGTCACTTTAATCCACAGCCGATATATGGAAGTACATATTTCTAAAACTTACATACATGACCACACGACGGTGATCTATTAAGACAAAATGATCCATATATCAAAACTAAAGCCCTATATTTTTGTAAAATATTTAGATAAGTACATTTTTTGGGTGCCTTAAAGGTATCTACCGAAAAAACCAGATATGAATAGAATAGCCTTTTCTTCCAGTTCTATGTACATTCGCAAATTTAATTAACAATGACCACTTACCACCTAAAATCATCCACAATTTTTCCCCCAAAAAATCCCCCATCCGTTTTAGCTCATAAAAATTCCCCCAGACGCTTTGAAATTACCCCAAAAATAGGGGGAAATACCCCAACCTGGCAACTCTCTCTTGTCAAATTTATCTCTACTATTGAACATCTAACAACATACCTTTTGAAGATGACACTGTCATATTCGCAGATCAGTTAAAGATTTACAAAACTTCTGTATGATGTCGACAAAAAGAAGAATTTGATGGAAAAAAATAACAAAGGAAAAATTATTTGAAAGGATGAAAAAGGATAGGTACAAGTGCATTTTTTGTAGTTTTAAGAAAGTCAAGTTTGAAGTTTAAAATCTTTTCTAAATTCTACCACTTGTTTTTCAAAATAGTAACTGGCTGGTCTTTTTAACTAGAAATTTTTATACAATAATAAATGATATCAGATTAAAAAAAACTTGCAGTTTATAAGATATTTGAAATAAGAAACAGCACCTACATCCACTGTCTTCCAATTAAGTACTTGGAATGTACTTGTACCTTTTCTCTTATTTTGAGTTCGACTGTTTACCATGTGTTTTCTTAACTTATAACCTTTACAGCTTGCGTAGGGCTGGCGAAACGTACCAGTTAAAAGTCGTACCATAAATAAAACGTTGACCCTCGGTTTGTATTTCTTCAGTTCCTGCCAGGAATACAAACATTTCTTGCAACGATAATTACAACAAAAGGTAAGTGCGCTAAGAATTGTGTCGAGATGTGTCAATTGATGGGTCATATTATCGGCTGTATGCAATATTGGCACAACACAAAAACTAGTAATTTTTAAACAGGAGTTTAAAGTTTGTGTGCCAATTTTTTTTAAGCCCTTTTCTCTATTCCGATTGCCTAATTGCTTTAACTATGGCATCTGAGAATAGTTTTGTGGAATCATCAATATTATTAGAGTTAGGTAATTCGCATATAAGAAATTCAGATTTTTTGGAGAACTCTGGCCAATTAGCCTTGTTGAAGCGCCAATAACTTCTCACTGAAATTTGGGCATAGATGTTGTCACGTATAATTATAGGGAAATGGTTGCTGTCGTGAAGGTCGTCCGCTGTTTGCCAGAATAAGTTGGGGGCCGATTTGGGATCACATATATGCTTAGATCGATGGCAGAAAAAGCACCAAAAGCAATATTAAAGTGGGTGTATGATCCCGAATTGAGGACACATGAGCTAGTGCAATCAAGAATATTTTCAACAACTTTACCACGTCCAAATGTACGCGACTAGCCCCGTATAGTATTGTGGGCGTTAGTCTCCCCCAACCCTATTATATAGGGTTGGGGGAGTTGGTGTACTAAATCAAGAAGTACTAAATCAAGAAGAGTGGAGTAATGGTGTTTAGAAGCCAATATAGATGCACCTCCACTAGCTCTGGAGCAGACAGATATGATGTAATGATAATCTTTCAATGTATGGAGATTAGTTGACGTGAAGTTTGTTTCCTGTAAGCAAATGAAGGTGGGGTGGTGGAGAGAAATTAGTAGCTGCAGACTTTCTAAGCCCATTGTATTATAATGAATATGAAAGTTATAAATTAAGGCAAGTCGGTTTTGTCTAAAGGGGATTACTGTCATTAGAGCTAACAGATGCAAGACTAACAGTGTCAATAACATCGTTTAGATTCATCGTAGGCTAAATTTTTTTTGTAGGTAAGTAGACGAGATATAAGTGACCTATCAGAGATACAGTAGATTTGTTTGAGGTCATCAAGAAGGGCGTTAATCTTCGTGGTAAATTGGTGTGCCTCAGCTAAGAGGTTATGGCAGTCGAAAGAATTTTCCAAGACAGCAATTAGTTGTAGGGAGTTAATTGAAAATGATTATGGGTTTGCTGCTATAAGATTTTCTACGATTGATCGGGCAGACGGGCTGATGGTTTTGTATCTTTGGTTTTCGATTTTTTTAGGGGTTGATTTGGGGACCCGGAATGAGTTGTCATGGAGGGAATGTGAACCGATTGGACTGTGAGTAGTGGAATCTGAAATGGGATCTAAAGGTAGGGGTGTGATGTTAGATAAATTGTCGGAAGGAGAATTTGGGGCAGAGAGGTGCCTCAAGGTACGGTGGGGCTATTGTTAGTGGATTCATTAGGTACGTGGAAGAATCGAGGGTGGGTAGTGGTATCCGGTGTGTTTTAGCAGGTTTCAGCCGTGTGTCCGGCTTTTTGGCAAAGGAAACATTCAACTTTGTCTGATATAACGAAGATTCGGAAGGAAGTGTTTTTAAAATGTATTAATACGGAGGTTTGTATTTCGAAAATTGTCTTTATCTGGTATTACGTAGATGGACTGTCGAAAACTTAATATATATGGAAATAATCTTCATCGGGTGAACCAGTACGAATCTAAGATACAGGTGATGCTAGTTGCAGACCAAGTTCGTTTTTTGATGTCTGCTCGATAAGTTGTTTTGGATTCGATGGGCATACATTAGATATTAACAATCTTTTAGTTAGGGAAATAAGTCTGCGGATATGGACGATTTCATTTTTAACGGAAACGGTGAGATTGGTTTTTGAGAAGAATATCGACGTCAGAAATAGAAGCACGAAAGATGTAAATGCGTTAGTTGGATATGCTGGAAGCGTGGGTAATACGCTTTGGTGTTACGATGTCATCAATCGCCTTAATGTAATCGAAGAGAGCTGTATCCGGAAGAGCATTTGATACTATCGCTTGCTTTCTGCTAGGATATGATGTAGCTGTGGTAACCGGTGTAAGTTTTGTTGTATTTGATGTGGTAACAGCTGCGTAGCTTGGACCGGTGAGTTGAGGAAACACTTAAATATTCTGGATGCCAAAATATTTAATGAAAAACTAGGCACAATGCCTGGTCTATTAGTGTGTTTGTATCAATTATAAAGTTTCTTGCAAAAGTACATACCAAGTTGTTTCACAAAAAACTTTTCACTTTCAATAATTACTTGATAACAAATCACATTAACTGACAAGTTTTTATGAGAAATACTATTAGAAGAAGCCGAGGTGTTGACTCGTTGGTTTTTCGAATCAGTTTCTAAATAGGTTTTAATATAATTTGATCTTTATACATTTCTTAAAAAATTTAGAGTATTCTTCTTAAGTAATCCATCTCCATTAATTCTATGTATCGAATTCTCTATATTTCTACACTTTGCTATACATTTGTATAGTTCCTCCTTCTCAGGTTTTATATTCTTTAGTTCACTTTTCCACTAAAAACTGTAATCTCTTTGTATGGATATTTTTGTGCTCATATAAATCTTCTATAGATTGTTCCATTTATTTTGTATATTAATTTATATACGTTCGCGATGCAAATAAAACTACATTTAAGACAGATTTATTTAATATTAGTTCTATGAAAATCACAACTTTTTAAGGCACAAATTTTAATCTAAAACAAAGTAAGTACAAAACTTAACTAAGTATACAATAAATTAATGTTACTTATTCTCAGTATGAGGAATGTAAAATGGTTATTCTAGAAAAATCCAGTTAAAAAACAGAAACTTTTTAAATAATGTCTTAATAGTACTTTACTCCTTATCCCTCGAAACACTCCACAATAATGATAATGTCACTTTAGCATATTTTGTAGAGATTTGGATCCTAATAACACCGATAAATTACTTGTTTATTTACATAGTTTATTTTAAAAAGTACTTTTTGTGAAGTTATTTGGATATGTTATTGTAATACATTTTTAAGGCCTTTTTGCAATAATTGATATCACTACCTTGGAAAAACATCGTCACAAGTCAAAATGTGACAATTTTCAGAAATGGCCATTTAAAAATCGCTGAATTTTAAAAATATCATAAAACTTTACGATATCCATTTTTACCAATTTACCCTAACTGCGAAGAGGTTAATATTTTGACTTTGGTGTGTACCAACCTATAAAAAGCTATAGTTAATTCCATACTTCTTTAATCCTTTACTTTACTCCGTGGCGTTACAACCCTTCGTGGGTTTTAGCCGACTCAACAACATGTCTCCTCTTCTTTAATCTTATTTTAGATAATAAAATGTTTCGAGTGGTGACGTCTTCCTTAAAAAAATGTTTTCGGTGTTTGGAGGTAATTCACTTCTTTATTAAAATTGTTTTGCGTGTTTTTTTACAAATGTGGATTTGTCACATAAAAATAAGAAAAAAGACGCTACAGTGTAAACACTAAAAATACTGTCATTATGCAGTAAATTATAGTCAAAAAATACTTGTCTTTATTTGAAAATTCATTCTGTTAACTTTCTATAATACTCTCTCTTCGTTGTTTTTGACAGAAGTCAACTTTAGCATGAGTCTACCCCTAAAATCCTTGAGACATTTTTATAATCTGAAATAATTCCCACTGGATTTATTTTTTTAAGAACGTCATAAATCGAAATGATTTGTAGATAGTTGGGTTTAAAAATTCAAAAAGTTCTAATAATTTTCTAAAATACTGACACAACAGTAAAGCAAATAATGCTTTCTTATTAACAGAAAGTACTGTATTATTTTATTGTGTTTTGATAAAGGACGGCATATCTCAAAATATGACAGTATTGTGCAAAATGTTGAACCAACTTTTCTACCATCTGACGGCCATAGGCATAAACTAACTTTATGACATTATCACATGAAAAAATATAGAATATTTAAAATATGTTTATTAGCAGTTCATTTTCACTTTTTTTGAGATATGGCGGTCTTCTTCTAAGGTAGCGATATAACAAAACATATTGTTTCTACCAGGAGACCTTTGGAAAATATCCCTTATATAAAATGTGTGTTAATTCTAACAAAAATTATAGTCGTGTACAGAAGAACACGAGATGAATACGTTCCTCTCAGGTAACAAGTGGATCAAACTGTACGACTGGAGAAGAAAAATAAAAAATATTAATAGAAATAATACAAATATATACAAGGTAACAATATCTTACAAATAATTACACCAAATGACACGGCACGTCGAGAATGAGAAGTTCAGTTCTACGAAACAGGACATAAGACAAGTGTTTCGTTTTTCGAAAGTGAGTCGTACTGCAGTCAATTGGCTTATCGTAAATTAGGTTTTAGTGTTAACGAATACTTACATGGTTACAAGGATTGATTACAAACGTGACATGTGTGAATGAATAAATGCACACATGAAGAAAGGGCAGATCACCAGATAGTCGAATTACACATTATACATGGGAAAACGTGTTACCTAAGTGATTCCTCAGATAGGTGGCCAATTGTGAAGGATTATACCATTGGTACAGTATGAGCAAACTGTCGTACCTGACAGAATTTTGACCCAACTCTTGGGAACAAAATGGTCACGAGAAAAAAAAAAGATATGATCCAGAAGAGGACCCAAAAACGTATGACTCTTCTGAATCCCTAAATAAAAATGTAAAAAGTGTCAACGACCCCAATGAGGGTCTTATATAAGAACGTTCAGTGCAATAAAATAGCTTCCGCAGAACTTTCTGCGGAATTCTATAATAGTTAATGAAATATGCTTATGTAGTGAAATTTTAATATTTTAACGGCCTTCTGAATATGATATACTTAATTGGATTTAATAATATAATTAATATAATGATTTCTTCACTTCCACAAAGAACGTCTAACTGAGATTTAACCCGATACGTTGGCTGTTCTATATTATATCTGTATACAAATATTCTAAAAATTGCAAATCTTTGGAAACGTTTGCCTAATCTTTATAGATATTAGAAATGTACTAGCGATTAATCTGATATGTTTTTAAAGAGTTCTAAAGAAATCTACAAATCTAACCTTACAAGTGACGTCATATTAATGTGGTGTATATCAAGTCACATATTTATCATCAGTGGACTAGATGAAACAACAAAATATGGCAAATATTTTAACAGTTTAATTATACATTAAACTTAACAATGGGAACTAATGACTAATTTTAGCTAAGTAATTATTATCCGATGTTTTTACATGAACGAGGGGATTATATTTTGGAACAGTAAATTATACTAGAATAAAATAAAATTGCTAATTGATCCGATAGTAATAAAAAAAAACATCTAATGTGTTAATAGGGAATCATATGTATCTAATTTGTATTCAATTGTGGGTAACCCGATAGCCGTGCGGGACAGCGCGGACTGTACGGCTATCTGGTGAGTTTGTCTATAGGTTTAATCGTCTAAATCGCGGCGTGGCCAGAAAAATAAAAAGGCAACGGGAAATCACCTATGGGCGATCCTTAAATGGGCAAGGTACTAAGAATCTCCTGAACAGCTAGAATCATAAATAAATTTTCTAACGAGAGGAAAATGGGTACACGGAATGTAAAAAGCATGTACGAGCCACGAAAAATTCATAACACGATTAAACAAATGAAGCGTCAAGAAATAAGTAACCTTGGAATAAGTGAAATCAGATGGACATATTCTGGAAAAGTAACTATAGACTATACTGTATACTAAGCATAAGAACACAATCTAAAATACAGAAAAAGGTAGGAATGATTGGGACGAAGGATGCAGACAAAGCAATAAACAATCTATTCTCAAATGAAGATGTTCAAAATAGACTAAATATAGAAAAACAACTATTGAGAACGATTAAAATAATAAAAACAGTTAGTTCCATCATTTGGTTCATAACGAAAAGTACTACATTCCTGAATTGATCATCAAAGGAAAATAGAGGGGAAACGAGGTATTTAAAGAAAAAATTGTTCTGGCTGTGTAATATTAACTGGAGAAGACTAGGCTTTGAAGAACTTATGTGTATAGCTGATAAGAGTAAATTAGTTTGTTCATTCATTTTAATTATCTGGATCTTTCTTTAGATCGGATCTGGATCGTCCACAAAAATCTAATTGTTGAATAACATTCGATAGTTCCCATCACTAATTAACCCCTGACCGCATAGTGGGTCATATATGGCAAAATACTTAATATTATACCTAACCGTTAGAGATCGAATCTTATTAAAGTCATGTCCATATAGAGTACATACAGGTAATAAAGTGCCATCTCAATGCAGCAAAGTGAACTTTTATGAAAATTTACAAATGACCGCTGTTCATAAGAATTCTGCAATTTAATATTCAATCATCGAAGTTTCTACTGAATATTTTTGTACAAAATAATAGCGACATCAAGGATAGACCTTCAAGAAAGAATTTGTAGTATTTTCACGTATTTCTTTATATTTTGGTATTTTTTTATCAAAAATATGCTTGTGCCAGATATGCTACAATATTGTCGTACAAAACTCTTTTTCATATATGGCACAATATGCGTTCTGAACTAGGTATTATTTTATTTTAGAGATAATGATCCAAAAAAGAAGTTTTATGGTGAAACTCTTGTGGTAGTGGACATGCCAGATGGTAGTGAAAATGACGGGCTATCAGGTAATGATATTTTCCCTATTATATTAGCTCCAGGGTAAGCCTATGAAGATGAGATAATAGATAATAATGAATCAGATATTATTATTCCAGAAACGGATTTAAATAGTAGTTCGTATAGCGAAGATGAAATTTGGACGAATTACGACGTAATCTAATAAAGAATAGAAATAAAAATCATCCAACTTGGAAAGAAGGAAATTTGGTAATATCAGACGACGATATAATATTTCTCAGTTCTACTGACCTGCCACCTTACAACAAGCTGATTCCCCTTACGCATTTTTTCAATTTTTTTTTAACAAATGAGATGATCAACGATATAGTTTATGAAACTATATTATATTCAGTGGAAAAAAGACCTCAAAAACCCTTTGAAACTTTCTGAAAATTAGCTAGAACAGTTCTTAGGAACCTGTATTTATATGTCAATAGTGCAATTGCCAAACGCCAGAAGTTATTGTAACTCCAGCCTGAACTTCCAGATGGGAACATTTTTTACATTTTGCGAACAATAACGATGCTATTGCTGTTGGTAATCCTGGTCATTACTTTTTAAAATCCGACCGCCACTAAATAAACTAAGGAATCAGTTACTCAAAGTTCCGAAAGAGGAATTTTTAGTCATAGATGAGCAAATAAATGGGGATATAAGACGTTTGTTCTTAGTGGTCTCAGCGGATTTTCCTACGATTATGAAATTTTTGTAGGAAGCCAAACAAATCTTTAGCAGGCTTATAAATTGCATAATATTCTTTGATAATTGGTTCTACAGCGTCCCATATCAAATTTATCTAACGAAACGGTATGTTACCTCTAGAAACAGTTAGAATAAACAGAGTGTCGAACAGTAATATGCCAAAAATAGGCTGAATTAAAAAAGAACGGCGGAGGAGCTATGGTAGAGAAAGTCGCTATAATTGATGATACAAAAAATATCTGTTGTTACATGGTATGACAACAAATTAGTAAACATTTTATCAGCATATGCTGGGAGTATGGCAACAGTTGAACTCATGGACGTATAAATAAAGACTTAAACGGTTTTCTAAAAAGGATGACACATATGATGGTTTTATGTCCAAAAACTGTAACAATCTACAACATGTATATGGAGGGAGTAGATCTCCTGGATTCAATGTTAGAATATTATAAGATCAAACTTAGATCCAAAAACTGGTACATACGTATATTTTTCCATATTATTGATTTGATGGCTGTCAATGCGTGGATTCTTTGGAGAAGAAGCGACAATGAGCATAATAATTTAGCTCTGACAGATTTAAAAACGGCAGTAGCAGAATGTTTACGCAAAGTTAATAAAGCTGGTTTTACTACAAAAAGGGTCGTCCGTGTGGAACTATGGAAAATTTACAAAACAAGCAAAGAAGGGGTCCAGCAATCGATATTCCAATGTAAGATGTACGAACAGATGGATATGGTCATCTTCCATTATGGTGTAGTGAAAGGCAAAGACGCAAATATCCCTGTGGTTCAAAAAGCTTCATAAAATGCGAGAAGTGTAATGTTTTTCTTTGCTTAAACAAAAATAGAAATTGTTTCTACAACTTCCACATTGAATAATTATTATAGTTAGAAAGTTAATAAACGTCTTCTTTTATATTAATTTTTACTTGTTGAATCTTGTTTTAAATGCATAGTATGCCATATATAGACTCACAAGAAAAATAAAAAAAATACAAAAAACTAACCAAGTAGGTTTTTTTATATATATTTTTAACGTAATCTTGAAATCAAGTTTGTAATCATAGATTTTTTTATAAAAAATGAAAAAATCATGCAGTAAGGGGTTAACTTATAATTTAGTCCATGTAGCTTAGTCTAAATTACAATTAAATATAATTACAACCAAACAATAAAACGAAAGGTTTCATTTGGATAATTTTCTTTTCTCGGTAAAATACAATAAAAACTCTTTATTCTTTAAAAATGCATCCTTAAATATACCGTATTTACATTTTTATTTGAATTATAAATACAAGATTCATATGGTATTCACTCAAATGTAAGTCGAGGTCATAAAAAACCTTCAACATCAACGTTTCATATAGCAGTGGTTAAGTTTGTCAAAAAATTTGGTCAAGCTAAAAAATCAAAGGATCAAATTAGTGCTTTGCAATTTAACTGGTAAATCTAATCTTGGATATTAATAACTAACAAAGCCCGATATATATCCAGGGAATTTAAAACAAGTACACAAACAATAGTTGAGTTCACTGCAGAGAGAGAACCAAACAATCTAAAGTCAGAGGTAGAAAAAGCAATCAAAAAGTTGAAAATAGAAAATCTCCTAGCGCAGAAAAGATCACCGCAGAAATTTTAAAAGAGACTGGAGATGTTGGAGTAAATGATACGCATATGATCTGCAAAAAGATTTGGGAAACCGAGAGTGGCCCAACGACTGGACATCATCCACTTTCATCCCTATATTCAAAAAGGATTTCCGCTAGATTGAAACAACTACAGAACGGTAACCCTAATATCCCATGCAAAGCAAGGTTCTACTTATGTAATACATGAAAGACTAAAAGCTTTTCTATTGCCTCAGATATCGGAAGAACAAGCGTGATTTGTCCTAGGAAAAGGCACAAGAGAACACATTCTTAATGTCAGACAAGTAATCGAAAAAAACTCGTGAATTCAGTACTCCTATGCTTATGCGCTTTGTGGATTACACACAGGCCTTCGATAAAGTCTATTGGCAGCAGCTATGGTCCATACTAACTGGAAATAGGAACACCCCACCACTTAATTCAACTAATTAGAAGTCTATATGAAAATAATAAGTGCACAGTAAAAATAAACAACACCCATTCCGATAATTTCAGAAACAGAGGCAGGTGTCAGGCAGGGATGCATAATCTCGCCAACTCTTTTTAATATCTACAGCGAACACATTATGCGAAAGGTACTAGACGGATGGAAGAGAGCGGAAATCAGTAGAGGTCAAAAAATCAATACTTGAGAATATTGCTGATGACACTTTAATAATTGCGGCAAATCAACGAAAGAAATGGAAAGACATAATGAGATGTCTGGAAGGAAAAAAGCAAAACAAATGGACTAAAGCTAAATGTGAGTAAGACAAGGTCATGAGTGTTAGACAGAGCTCGGAATAATCTTAACACATTAAAGAAATTGGGGGCTTTAAAGTAGTAAATAGTTTCATATACCTGGGGTTCCCTAATAACAACTGACGGAGGGTTGTGACAGAGAGATACGTAGAAGGTTGACTATTGCTAGAACAACTATGATGAAACTGGTAGCAACTGCTATGATGAGAAGCTATTGTATTCCAGCTTTTTAAGTTTAATTTTTAATGTTTCTTGAAACTCACTCTTTATTACTTCATCGATTTAAAATATGATGTCTCATTGAGTTTCGTCAATTTCTTTCTCACATATTTATCTGTTAACTACTATATTGTATGGGACAACTACCATAATTATAATTAAAAGAACCATATTTCGTAATAAACCAATTTTAGGTTTTTAGTTCTCATCTAGTGTAATAAACTAATAAGTTTGTATATACTGTTAGTTTCGGATCCGCCAATAAAGAGTTTTTAGAGTATCTACAACAGTGATATCAAATAAAAGAAAATAGTTTTAAATCTATGAGCTGAGAAACAGCAAGGAAAGTAAAAAATACACGGATTATAAATACCCGAATACCCGGATTATTAATTTAGAAATAAAAATGTAACACTAAACATCATTTTAGTCATTTCCTTTAAGTTTGCTTACGACATAAATGACCTTCCCATGTCGTCCCACAACCAACTATTAGAAATTTCGAACACTAATTTTATTCACAACGAATAAGTTAAATTTTCTGTAGTCGGCTGTACACCATAGGCACAAAAGAGTTTTATTAAACAATTTCTTCTTTAAAAGAACCCTTTCGACTAAATCGAAGAACGTTTACGGGATAAATATTCCATCTTCATGTGCTGCTAGTGTAAACTTGACTTTACATATTTTGACGCCACCAAATATTTGGGTGAAACCCCTTAAATGTTATTTAGTTGGTATATAGATTACATATTGTGCTAGATAATTTTGTGGGTTTGTTTGAAAATTATGTTTACTAGTCCGGAAACGTAGGTTCATTTAGAGACTGCGTCTTCGGACCAGTAACCCTAGTTGGGAGTTTACGTTACCATTAAGTAAATCTACTTCAAATTTTAACATTCCACAAAATGATCAGCAACCATGTAATCTAATACCAATTAAATAACATTAGGGTTTTCACTCATATATTTAGTAGCTTTTAAACATGAATACCTAGTACGAGCACTGATGATGGAATATTTAAGGGGTCTTTTAATATAAATATACCTTTTATAAAGGATGTTTTTAAATAAAAAAAAATTAATAATTTTATAATTATTTAATTACTTTGACTTATATACAATATATTCACACCCAAGATGAAATATGCACAATATGGAGTTTCCAACGAGCACTGATGATGGAATATTTAAGGGGTCTTTTAAAATAAATATACCTTTTATAAAGGATTTTTTAATAAAAAAAAAATTAATAATTTTATAATTATTTAATTATTTTCACTGATATACAATATATTCACCCCAAGATGAGATATGCACAATTATGCACTCAAAAAAATTAAAAACAACAGACCTTCGGAAGTCGAGGAAGCTTTTTCTTCTTACAGGTTTGCTTGCAGTTATTCGGAATAAGACGGTTTTAGACTATTGAACCACTTTCTCGGGTTTTGAAGCCAAGTTATTATCCTTTTCCGTGGTCCTCTCTTTTCAAATATCTTGCCCTGAAGAATAAGTTGCAACAAGCCACATATCTGTTAATTTCTCATAACATGGCCAAGATATTGTATTTGCGCTTTTTGATTGTATTAATAATCTCGCATTCCTTGCCCATTCTAGGACATCAACAAATGATTTGTCACATGATCCACTCATGAAATTCTTAAGATCCGTCTGTAATGCCACATCTTGAAGGCCTCAAGCTTTCCTAAAAAAAGCTTCAGAATAGTTACAGAAGCTATAAAACATGAAACTTCTATTCTGAAGTAAATACAATACAATTGGAATAACTCCATACTATTTCGTCTGCATAAAAAAAGTGATAATATGAATTTAGATAATTACAGGCCAATTTGTCTACTCAATCATCTATACAAGCTGTAAACTAGAATAATAACCAATCGATTGGAAACAAAAATTTGAACTGCATCAGCGAAGAGAATAGGCTGGTTTTGTCGCTCTAACTACGCTACAAATGACCACTACAGCGCATAAGTCTAGATTAAAGAATCTATAGAATATAATAGACCCCCAGTTCTAAAGTTTGTAGACTTCCATAAAGCGTTTGATACTATAACTATCCGCACTTCTAAAGGCACTGGAAGAGTGCCGAATTAACTAAAAATCTGCATGGTCCTTTCAATAAGATACATTGGGAGATACTATGTCAACAAAATTATGGCAACACTTATATTTTTTTATTTTTATTATTTAATGTTCATCTGATTATTCTTTTTTTGTAAGAACTGTTGTAAACGGTCCAAAAAAAAGTATAAATTTTTTATATAAGTTCATCAAAATCAGTGGGGATCTAGCATTTGGGCGATCTCGCGAGGCTGGATCTGGGTTTTCGCTACGCGAAGTGGTTACTTGCGACGCTAGTACCATAATTCTCGATTAGTCC
Source organism: Diabrotica balteata (assembly GCA_918026665.1). Classification (NCBI taxonomy): domain Eukaryota; kingdom Metazoa; phylum Arthropoda; class Insecta; order Coleoptera; family Chrysomelidae; genus Diabrotica; species Diabrotica balteata. The sequence goes on from OU898276.1 coordinate 178,826,159, forward strand.
CACCTAAGGTCAGAAAATATTTTGGAGATCAGATGTACCTTTGGCAGTAGTGAAGTTTGGACAGCATGCAGCCAATGAAATAGTACGACAATGAAAAATTCATTTATTTCCACAAGACTATAAGATGCTCATAGATCACATCCGACAAAAATTTCAAAATTCTTTAAAGCCGTCGGTAACATTTGTATAATAGACGAAACTTTAGTTCTCTTTAGATGTCGGCTATCTTTCCTACAATTTATCAAAAATAAACGGCACAAGTTTGGTGTAAAATTCTTTAAATTGTGTATAGAAGATGGGTACACTTATGACATTTAAAATCTATTGTGGTACCGAGAAAACTAATAGTATACTTTGTGTTCCCAATTCGGTTGTTACCCAGACTATGTGACGGGTTTCTCAACAAAACATACGGAAATAATGTTACCAGTAACATGAAGAAATGGAACTGTGAAAGAAAAGTCAAAAGTTGTCATCGACTACAATAAAAACAAAAGTTTCATAGATTTATCCGACCACACAAAGGCTTATGCTTCCTGTCTTAAAAGAACTATAGAGTGGTATCGGAAAATGACCATTGAAATTCTCCTTGGATCAGCAATTGTAAACGCATTCATATTATATAAAAAAGTAACGGGCTGTAATATTACCATAACTCAGTTCAGAGAAGAAATAGCAAAAGATTTACTGCTAATAAAACCAAAGGAAAGATCTTCGTCTGGGGAAAAGCATATTTTGGAAGAAGTAGAAACAAAGAATCGTCGAAGATGCGTATTTTGCTATAATAATTTGTCCGAAGAGTTCAACAGAAACTACGCGACTTCCAAAGCAACGCAAACTAGATGGAAATGTGTTCAATGTGACAAATTCTATTGTGTAAGTTGTTTCACAAATGTCCACAATTATACTCTATAGGCGTTTTATACAGAATGCGATACTTCTACCTATACAAACACTTTTTCGGTATTATATTTATATTATTCACCTAGTGAGCGGTTTCTTATATTGTTAAAGAAATAAAGCATTTTGTAAAAGTAATGCGCCTATTACCTTTTATTTACCATATTATCTAGAGTCCATATTAGAGTAAAAGGGCAGAAATGAACAACCATAATGTTAGGCAATATCGAGTACGTTTTATTACTTGCAGCGCCGTGCTAATCAAAAATATTTTTGAGGGGGCTACTAACTTCAAACTTCCATATACTTATCATTGCAGCGCGAATCACCTACGAGCGATAGTATAGGGACCGTGCAAGTTCGGAACAGCGACAGCTGGTGTCGTAAATCAGCAAAATTTATTGCGCTTTTATGTTAGATCGAGGTAACCGGATAAACTGTCAAGGACGTGGCCCCAAAAAAGAATAAGAAGAAAAAGTAAGATTGAGGTTATGTCGGTATGTTATTAAAAGGTAAACTTGATGTAGCGTAAATACAAATAAATATATATTGAATTACAGCATTACTGTTAATATGGATTCAATAATAAAAACTGGATTTGAGAAAGTAAATCACCAAATAACTTTTCAACCAAGCACTGAGTCAAAGGGAAAAGCTTTAGTAGTGGCAATGTCAAAAAATAATGGAAGAATTAAGAAAAAATAAATTACCATAAATAATGCTAATGCATAAATTAGCAGGTTAAGCCCATGATATCATCATATTGGTTTGAACAATTAATTCTTTCCTGTAAACTTTTGGACAGCGAATATATCTTAATGCATCTTTAGAAAAACTTGAACTTGATGCATTCTTGTAAACTTCAAAAAAATAAAATTTAAACATTAAACTTGATTTTTGGGTTAAAATGAACTCTAAGTGAGTGTTATGAAAACTAAAATTTACACTTAAAAGTGAACTTTTATTTATTATGTATTTCAAACTGACTTTAAAAATCGGGCGCAAGAATAATGCATAATTTGGGTTATGTTACTTATGCTTTTTTATGATATAAATCCACTTTTCTCTTTGTAGTAGTTTTGTGCTTCGAAGTTGGTAACGAATAAAACTTAAATTGACAATTTTTGTTGTATTTGTTATAATTTATAACACAGCATTTCCTAAATCCCATTTTCTTCGAGACAGAAGGTGTAAATGTAAATAAACAAAACGAATATGAAATATGACAATTGACAATATGAATTTATAAAATCTATGAAATGTGCACTAAAAAAATGCAAAATTTCTCCGCTACTCGCGCACGATCGTTTCTCGTATCCCCTCCAAGTACTTGCACGTCGCCAATAACAATCCATGCGAGGCAATTGTGATTCGCGAGGCCCCCTGTAAGTAAAATTAAGCGTTGAATCGTGTATGATTCGCGCGGTGTTCAACGTGTTAAAAATGTGGGTCCTAATCATCGAGCAATAAGACAAAAGAGGGAAATCTAATCCTTATGAAAAGGAGACCAAAAAAGTGGCCTCTGATGGCGGACATATCCGGAAATGCGAATGCGCCAAATTTAAATTTTGCGATACTTATTAAAAGTAGCTAGTATAATAATTTTTCAGAATGTGTCTTAGATGAGAAAGTTTTAATTAATTATTAATGGTAATAGATCTAAAAATGCGACACAATTGTTAAAAAACTTCAATTAAATAAGATTTCATGTGACATTTGTGGGACAAACAATAACATAACCCAACTAAATATTGATGTCAAACAAGGAGAGAGACTCTCTATCCTTGTTTAAAGTGGCCTCTAAAGATCGCACTTCCTGTCTAACAATATGTTTGCCCCCACTACCTTTACATTCCCTCTATTTGCTCGATGGTCCTAATATCATTACAAATGAAATAAAAGGAGAACAAGGACGTAAAAACCCCAGCAGATTTTTTAAAACTAAACACAAGAGTGAGGAGATTTGAAAAGACAAAATAAACAGTATTAAAATTACAAAAGAGACTACCCAAAACTACTGCAGAATGAAGGTTTATAGATCAAAATTATTATCTTCAGAAGAATAAAGATCGTAAAAATGAGAAACCAAGAGGTGTGTGGTCAGTAAGAAAGACTAAACATTATAGACTGAATTTCCCATTTCCTAGAAAAAAGTTTACTTAAGTTACTTAATAAACACCAAAAAATTACCTTAGTACCTCAATATACCTCCACTGTCACAAATATTTATCATTTCGCCATGTATTTTTAACAAGTATTTAAACTTTGTTACTCTAATGTATTTTTGCCTCAAACTGGGAATTTTCTAGAAAACTGCTTTGAAAATAAAATTTTATTTACTTGTAAATTTATTCGCTCTGTAAAGGCAGCACCTCATTATGCGGCCACTTGACAAGCACTTGTACTTTGATCAACTACATAAAAAAAGTTGAAAAAATAAATGGACACAACTATTTGGCGTGATTACTTGATGCCTTTAACTTAGAGTAGTTTACCTGACTGCGAACGGCAAGTACAAGTATTATGTCGAGTTTCATATCACAACTTGATACGTGACAAGGACAAGAATTTGCTAAATACGTGTCCAAGTGCCGCGTAGATGAGTAATTGCGTTACAAGATAAAACACCATATTAAATAAATAATTAAGCAACTGTGTTAGCAAACGTTAAAAAATGCTGGTGTCACTAAAATGCAGACTTGAAATAAAAAAAACATTTAAAAATTTTAACTGGAAAATGTAATCAAGTACATGTGTACTGTTCTAGTGCCTACGATAACAGCTCATAGATTGTATTTTGACTTATAACATAAAATATACAAAAAATGACTCCTTTTAAAACACCCTTATATTCATTAGATTATATATTTACATCATTTCCTAAAATTACCAATTATTACAAAACTTAACTGGACGGTACATACAAATTTGAAAGCTGGTCGTTGAACAATTCGCTACCATTAAAGACTCGGGATGGTAATCAACATTGGCAGTGGGACCTCCTTTTATTAGAAGACAAAGTTAATACACTTTGTTTTTCCAAACAAAAAGTGTTTTTCCCGGGAATACAAAGACTACTGGGATGTACTTACCTAAATTTTCGCTAATAATACTATTGTCTGTACTACTTATCACTGACATTTTTACTTTTTTAGGGGATTCCCCTGGGATTTGAATGGGCTTTTTGTTACAGTCCCGATATTATTTTTATTGTGACTTTTTATTTTTGTCTCTTTCTTGACAGTCTTTTCGTTGTTATTATTCGTTTTTGTTTTGATTGTTGCAGTTCTTCTAAGAGACTAACTTTATTATGAACAGATTTTAAGGATAAATCATCTCCACTGTACATAAAATCTTCTTCGTAATCTGCATCCGTGTCGAATAATTATCAAGTTCACGTAGATTTGATTTATCTTTAAAACCCTTGTTATATAATGAAGGTAATATGTCATTAACTCGAGATTTGTTAAGAGGAGGGAGATCTGATAGAGAACTTAAATTACTTTTGGGACTTTAATTTATCAGACTTTAGTGAAGATAATTTCAGTTTATCGCTGATATTTTTCTTTTTCAGTCTCAAATAAACCATTTTTGTTTAATTTCAGGAAACTATTTCTTGATCAGTTTGAACCAAGTCTTCTGGCAAGGAACTCGTTATCGTCATAGGTATCGTCACTTTCTTGTTATATTATGGGTACTATAACTAAATTTCTTACTAGTGTCCTTTTGAGCAGTATGGTAAGTCATTTTCATTATGACTATGGCTACTATGTTTTGGGGTTTAGTATTGGACTGAGAACATCAAAAGTGCAGTTTAAGTTTGTTTGTCGAATTCCATTGGGGATTTCCAAAGAAACCTTTGAATGTTCATTCACTATTATTTCCTAAATAAAAAAAAGTGTTATAGTAAACAAATATTATGGTAAATAAAAATCTGCAAACGTGATACATAAAAAATTAACAACATATACTGACTGATTTCACGATAGCCTTACACTATCTATATATCAGCAAACTACTACACGATATTACGAAAATTGGTTTATGTGGATTGCAAGTTTACGACGTACTAGAGAAAATAATTTGACAAACATGCTACTTTCGGTTATACCGGAAGTGTAACAACAACTTTATTTTAAATGAAACATCCTATAAATTATTACATTTTTATTAGATTTGAAGCTATTTTCTTGTGGCATTTTAAAGGTAATTACTGTTTAAAATGGGAATAAGCCACAATATAAATATTAAAGTACATTTATTGACGTTTCAATTTCCACTTCGGAAATCGTTCTCAAAATACCAAACATTAGTAAATTAAACAAATTTTGTTTTTTTGTTACTTAGTGAAAAATTACTTCTAATAATTTAATTTTATACTGACTCGTTTATATTGACAATTCAGACATACATTATACATTTTAAAGTAGACGACTTTAAAATGATATTGCCATATTGTTGAGTTGCGCTCCTGGGACGACTTTACTTATAAGATAGTTCATTAGATTACATATCGACGGTCTCCGTCGGTTAATACCCGTATCTAAAAAAAAATCAAATTTTAGGTTTTCGCGCCATAATGATAAAGAAGGACTGTTCTACATGTTTACAAAATCCCGAATCTGAAATAAAATTTTAAGGTCTTTGAATAGCATGTTTCCAATACGCCGTATCTACTACAGTCATTTGGCTCCGTGTAATAATCCGTATCCTATTAGTTTCTTATGCATGTTGTTAGGTTTATGGTCAAATTGGTGTAAAAACTGATTTTTCCTTGACGATGGCATCATTTATGGTAAGTAACTGCTTTTTGTTTATTTTTAAAATTATTATTTAATAATTTTTAGTAAAACATGAATTGGAGTGAAAAGAAAATATACGCTAGGTACTTTGAATATTGCATATTTACTGAAGACAACAAGTTCAGTTGGCGAAGTATCTCAAAGACAATGGCACTTATTACTAATATTTAAGGAATGATGGCAATGTTAAATTGAGGGTATGCAAAAATATGTATTTGACTACATTTTTAGTCTCAAAGAAGATATGGTACACGATTGGTTAAAAGGATGGAATACGGGCTTCATTTATTCTCGTCTGCCGTTAACCAAAGATGCATTTCAAATAGTAACAAATTAAAACGAGAAAAATTTAAATGAATTTTTAACAACTTAGCGAAGGTGCCTTCGCACTATTGTAGAAGAGAAAGCTCAAAATTGTATTTGGAGCAGTTCTTCCAGGACCAAACAGAATATATATCGAGAGTGATAGAAAATTTTGCGCAGATAACAAGATGGTTAATTTGATAGTCAGCAATACATTATTAGATAACATTTTTTTTGACATGAATATCTTACTGTACAAACCACGTAAAAGATTGATTGCATATCTGTTGTGGTTCATCAATCAGTGGCATTACAGCTCGTTATGAGCCAAAGCCTTCTTTCAGAACAATCTTCCATTCGCCCCTGTCTCTGGCGACTCTTCACCATGCTTATAACTCCGATGGATTTTAGATCATCCTCTATGTTATCTTGATACTAAGTTTTGGTCTTCCTCTGGATCGTCTTCCCACTGGTCCTCTTCGGTCGAAAATTTTTCTGATCGTTGCATCTTCATCTCGCCTAATTACATGTTCTATCCATCAAAGGCGTGCTAATTTAATAAATTTTACAACGTCAGGTTCCCCAAAACTTCTGTATAATTCAAAGTTGTAGCGCCTACGCCACAAACCCTGTTCTTGGACTCCTCCATATATTTTGCTTAGAATTTTTCTCTCGAAACGTCTAAGCAGTTCATCTGTTGTGGTTACGAAACGAAAAACTTGAACAAAATTTGTACCATATACATCTTGAGCAAAAAAATGCATCAAGAAAAAGAAAAAAGACGCAGTCAAGCAGCTAGCCATTCGAGGTTCCTATCTACGTTTTTTTGCATGGACATTCAAGAAGTTAAAATATGTCAAGATATTAACGCAAGTAAGCTTTATTACAAAACAAAACTCGCTGTTCATAATTTTACAATTTATAATTCGGCATCGTGCGAATGTACAAATTACTGTGGGATGAGTGAGACAGAATGATTTATCTGCTTCTAGCTTTACAACTTTTCTATTAAACTTTATTCAAGAGAAGTGCGTTAAAGACATTCCAATAGTTTAATATTATGATGGAGATTATTACCAAAATAGGAATTGTGTGCTTTCTAACGCCTTGCTAAATTATTCAATTCAGACAGATGTTACGGTAGAGCAAAAATATTTAGAAAAAGGGGAATCAAATGGAGTGTGACTATGTACACTCCATGATAGAACGAAGATTAAAATACCGTTTCATTTTACTGTCAAGTGATTATGTACGACTCAGAAAAGAAGCTAGAAAAAAATCCAATACCGTTGGAAAAGCTGTTTTTGTAACTCATGAGTTTTTCAAGGATTTCTCAAATTCAAACTCATGGATTTACAAGAGCATTCGTCCAGACAAGAAATCAAATGATTCCCCTGTCACAGATTTGAGACCGCGAAAAAAATATCCAATATAAGAATGATTTTAGTCATAAACTACAACCACTACCAGCCAGATATGTAAAGTATCCCAAAAGTGTTATCCATGACTCACTACATAAAGATCGACTTCGCATCAAACGAAAAAAGTGGCAACATTTGCAAGAAATAAAGTCTGTTTTACCTCGATATTGTCTTGCATATTATGACAATTTACCCCACTCCCCATAAATTGGGAAATAGTGCAGTTAATAAGTGTTATTAAACATTCATTTTTTATTTAACTAGTTGCAATTTTTTCTTTTACTCATTATACTTTCACTGTGGCATTTTTATATTATTATTTTTTATTAATAATTAAAAACATTGTTTATTAATTTGTTAGTTTATTTATCAGTTTTATCCCCAATATCAAACATCTATCATTTAAGTAATTTCATAATACTACCCATTTAACCAATTTCGGTTGATCACTGCAATAGCCCGTATCTTATTTTTTATACCTAATCACTTTCAATAGCCTGTATCTGCTGTTAAAATAACAATATATATATATATATATATATATATATATATATATATATATATAATATATATATATATATAATTAAAAACAAAGAATGGTTGACCTTCAGTACAATTCAAATAAGTAAAATTAAAAATTATTTTGAATTTGGAGCTGTATTAACTTGTAGAAACAGAAAAATGTTTCTCCTGTAAACTTATGCTTAACTTACTTACGGGGTATTAGAATGTGACCGTCGATATTTTATTCCTGATAACTTAGTTATTGTAATCAAGAAAAAATAGAGAATTCATTTTTTAAATTATATACAGGGTATTCTATTAAAACACTACAACTTTGGTTGGACACCGCGTGAAAGAAGACTTAGTACCTCAATAATTTAAAAATGGGTGAGGTCTAAAACTTTTATGAACATCTTTTTTTATATATCTAGCAGGTATTTTATAATAACCTAACCTGTACTTTGACTATTTTAAATCAAATGCTTTGTACGTTTTTGTTCCATCATAAAGTGTGTTTGTACCCTATTTTCAAAGATATATAAGCAAAACGAGAATATCTACAATTACAATAAAAATAAAGGTTTCAACTAACCCCTAGTTTGAAGTAAGTACCTACTAATCTACTCAGAATCACTGTTCTGATTTCAATGTACAATAATAAGGAGAAAGTCTAAGCATGGTATGCCCATTACTGAGAGTACAGTTATCAACAACATATTCTTTCTGTCTACTATAAACAACCTCCAACAAATGCTTTTTACTATATGATGCCTCAAAGTACAAATCTTTCTCAAATAAAATTCTTGAATTTGTAATTTGTTTCAAGTAATATTTGGAATTTTCTCATTAATCTTGAATGATATGATACGTTGTCCATGACATTTAGATAATCTCGGAAGAAGAGATTTTTGAATCCATAATTCAAAAATTAAACTTTCCATATCCTCATGATAATTTTGCAGATATTAATAATACATCGTCAATAGATATATTTTCTCCACCGCAGTGTAAAATTATAATTCTCTGTCCTGTCATGAGTATCACACCAGCTCTCATCTAAATAAACATTTCGTTTCTTTTTTGATACTCAGCTAACTGTCTGATATAATTGTTTGTTAAAGAAACAATTATTCTAGTACTTTCCATTAATGTTTGGCCCTTGTCTATAGTTTTTTACTAAAAATTATGGGTTTTAAGAAATCATTAAAGTGTTGTTGCTGAACATGAGAGAATGTCCTTTCTAAGCAGTTCACTCCAAAGGCTTTCAATAGTTGGAAAAATATTACCCGCATCCATCTTGTATATTGTTCTGATTATAAGTTCCTTTAGGTGCGGTTCTATTTGTCTGAATTTACCACAATCCTTTCTCCTCTATCTAAAAGAAGATGTTTCTCCTACAATCTTGAAGCAGGATGCTTTGGCCACTCTGATTAAAAAAACATGTTTCTGCAATTGCCTCTGATTTAGTCAATTCAGAACACAATTCGTCATAAACATGTTTCAGCATATGTTTGGAATCATCAGAGAGGTATTGAAAATGTCGCTTACGTTTTACTACACAGCTTTGTAAATATTCCAATTGATTAGAGGGTTCCACTGACTCTTCAGCTACAGAATTATTATCACACCACAGGTGCCACATTTTTAAAGTATTTTCGTAAAATTTAAGCTTCACCACTTTTTCACCGCTGATTACGCTGGTTTAAAAATAAAATATTATACCTACCTACCCAAGTGTAAACCACTGGGCGGTTGAAACGAAATTTTTTCGGATAAACTACTTTATGGTTTCGGTCGCTCAGTCAAATATTGTTATATCTTACCCGAAGAATGCATAAGTTTGCTGATACAAGATAACGCATTGTAATTTATCAATCATAATATTTATCGTAATAGCGATATTCTATGTTTTCATTGGCTCTTGTTCCACGTTACTCATCAACAATTCGATGATAACTTTAACTGGGTGACTGCCCATATTTTCAAACATAATACCAGGCACATCTGAATGTAAATATCGATGAGAATATTAAAACTTTGTATTATTATACATCTCAGTCATTGATAATTTTGCAGTTCATAACTACTCCTGGTAGAGTACTTTTATTTTAATTTTTATTGCCTGATTTTATTATAGATAAATATATTTTACACAGTCTCACCGAAATATGAGGCGACTATACCAATTTATTGTATCTGTCGGTGGGTGTGGGTCATAATGGCCCTTGGTTCTTCATATTTGGCGACTACTGTATTCACCTACTCTCAGTTCTGAGATTTGAATGTGATATGTCAATTTAGAAACATTTTATAAAATACTTACCAAACAAGACTTCCAGATGACAATAAATAGTAAGAACTAACCTGAGCAAATGTTTCCGGGGGTTGAAATGCTTTTGATTTCACTGCTAATACTGTCAGACTTATCATCTTCGATATTTCCATTAACATTAATATTAACTTCCAAGTTCCTCCTTGACTTTTGAGCAATTTTGAGGATTTGATACAGAAGTGGTTCGCTGCTTTTTCTTCGCTAGTTTTCAATCCAAACTGTTGAGCTATTCTTTGTTTTTCTTCTCTTTGGCAATCACAATCTATGTAAGACTCTGGCTCATAGACAGCGAGAGTGAAGCACAAATTAAAGAATTCTAAAAATTCATGTACGAGGTAAAACATAGATTTTCCATCACTAGTTTCCATAAATGTTTTGATTTTGTTGTTTAATAAGGGCTGGTATTTGCTTTATCTAAAATCACAAAATTTACAATTTAATGTATATAAAATATAACACTTGATATTACTAACTACTATAACATAAAACATTTATTCGTAAAAAGAACAGCCACACATAGAGGAACTTACTCAAACCTGAGCCCCATTCCTAAAGATTTAAGTTTTATGTAACTATGTTTACAAATTTTACATTTGTTTGTAGCAAGTCAATTATATGTATCATTAAAAAAAGTAATATATAACATACACAAAATACAATAGAAGATGAAAATACATTAAAGCAAATAACAAAAAAAAACAAAATATACAAAATAAAACATATTATACCCAACATAGTGAGTACATCTCTGTTCATGTTACTGCCTTGAAGTGATCAAAGTATTCACTAACAGAGTAAAAGCAAATCTCAAAAGGTATCTTTTCAGACTTAATTTAAATTTATTCATTGAACGTTTTTTAAATCCTTTTAAAGGTAGGACATTGTATATATTACAGTCAATTGAGTTTTTTGTAACTTACTCAAACTATACTTAACTGTTCTGATGTTATTTGCACCCCTTGTGCTATAGTTATGTAAGTCAAAGTGTTTAATTAAAGTATCAGCATTTTTATCTATTTCTACATTAACACTGTATAGCCATAATGTTGGCAAGGGCATTATCTTATATTTAATAAACAATGGTTTGCAAGATTCCAAGTAGCTAACTAAGATTCCAAGAGTAAAAATACGGTATTAGAAAGTTTACTTTTGAGATGGTCAATATGGTTATTCCAAGTCAATGTGTTGTTAACTATGTCAAATAATGTCAACAATTTGACATCATTTTTTTTTTCAAAAAATTAAATTTTGAGTTTTGTTATCATTTAGTTTAAGTTAATTTGGTAAGAACCATGATTGAGCATTGTAATTTACATACTCAGATGTGGTTTCTAAAACTGAACGATTTTATCAGAAAAAACAAAAGTAGTGTGATCTGCAAATAAAACTGTTTTAAATGGAGCCATGAAATTGGGCAGCTCATTAACATATATTATAAATAATAGAGGGCCCCATAACTGATACTTGTGGATCTCCATGCTTATGTGCTTAAATTCCGAGAGACAATTTCCGTCCTTGACTGCTTGGTATCTATCCTTTAGATATGATGAAATTAGTTGCAAAGGAGTACCTCTTATACTGTAGTAGTTCTTTTTAGCAAAATATCATGAGAAACACAGTTGAATGCCTTTAAACTCATCACATCTAAAAGTATAATATGAGATGCTTCTTCAGAATTTTTTTGTTGAATATTGAAATGATGGAAATTGGTCTATAATTGTCTGCAAGGTCACAATCGCCCTTTTTAAAATAGGAACAATTTTGGAGTATTTAAATGAAGGAATAACCTGATTAAAAAAATACTATTAATGATATGTGTTAAAGGTTTAGTAATTACTTCCACTAGTGCTTTTGATAAAAGATGCACTTAGCTCATTAATATCCAAACAATTTGAATTTTTTAATGTTTTTATAACTGCAGAAACTTCTTGTTAATTGGTTGGAAATGAATTCAATGGAGCTGGAAATTTTTGATAGTTCAAAATGGTGTCATCTGGTGTATTTGGGAGGGATTTTATAATATTCTTAGGAATTTCAACAAAAAAGTTATTGAAAGAGCCACAAGATATGTTGGTTGTTGAATTATGTAAACCATTTGTTTTATTTCTCTCAAAGTTCATTACCTTCCAACACGTCTTTGATCTACTCTTTGAAGTTAATATCAATTGATCATATGCCAGCCTTTTCGTTATTTTCAACTCAGCATTGTAATGATTTTTATATCTTTTAAATTCTCTGTAATGCACTGGGTTTCTAGTTGAATCAGCATGTATTTTATATGTTTGCAAATGATTTCTCATATGTTTTAAGTTGTCATTGAACCAGTTTACCAGACATCTTCTGTCTTTGATAACCAGTTTTTTTAAGAGAATATATTGCGATACAGCAAGATTATAATTATCTATTAGAAACATTGCGAGGTAATTTACATCAAGATTATCATTAAAAGTGTTCCAATCTAACACAGATGAGATTAGTTAAAATATTGAATGTAGGTTAACTGGTAGACTAATTTTGAGAACTTGTGAAAATTAAGTACATGATTTAAATCTCTAACAGATCTCACAGATTCCAATCCTATAAATATGCTCTGAGAAGAAACCATGGTTAACTTTTACCCAGCTTATGAATGAGGAATGTACTTTATTATAGTTATAGTTGAAATGAATAATACTTAATGAATAGTAAAATAATGGCTTCTAGATCTCTTTATATTTTGAAGCTTCTCCATGTTATCCTGCTAAATACTCCTGAAATAGCAAATTGATCTTTAAAGTAGAAAATATTTGTCATTTCTTATATCTCAAATGTATTTGTCATTTCATCTGCTATTTTGTTTTCAATTACTCCAGTGTCCTTTAATCCATAGTAAAGTAGCTGTGTTCTGTGTGTATTTGATATCATGTAATAATTTTTTAATATCAATAATAATGGAGTTTAAGAAATTATTTATTGGGTGGCTATAAATAGCCTACAATCCTACACATCCTATAAACAAAATAATACTTTGTATGTTTACTTTTTATTCTCAGTATGTTTTCAAACAATGTATTGTAAAGAAACATGTCTTTAGTCAATAAAATTTGTAGATTATGTTTCTTTATATAATATTTTATTCAATTTAAAGTAAAAAGTTGCAATTGAGGCAAATATCATAGTGGTAGTCATAATCATCTCTACAGTACTACTCAGTCATTTGACTCTGCTGTTTATTGCACATTTATTATATGGATTAAATATTAATTTTTTGTATTTTTTTGTAAAGTTGTTCATAATACCAAATTTTGACTTAGTGTTTTGTGTATTACTTTCCAGTGAAGTAGTAAGTTTTCCTATAGTTGTTTTAATTATTTTACTGAGAACAACATTAAAAAAATCAAGCTACTATTATTCAGATAAATATTACAATATTATTTGTCCATATTTTCAGTATAAAATTATTTAGATATTTAAAATGCATAAATCTGAAATAGAACTTACTTTTTCATCTTCATCCAAGGCAAGAAATATGCTAGCACGCAGTTGAGCCTAAAAAAGAGTATTTTTCTTAATTTTTATTATAAATCCATAACTAAATCTTTGTGCTGCTTCTTATATTAGTGTTTAATTAACCCTAAATATCAAACGATTATTAATTTTAAAGCGTTTTTGGACACCGATTTTAACAACCTGTTATATAGATTAGTTTCACCAGGTCATGCTAAACTTTGAATGGAATCTTCGGTGCTTCTTATTGTTATGATGTAGCAGCTCTAAAGTAAAGTGATTTAAATGTATTATTCCAACTTTACAAGTTTAGTTAGCAGACCCAAAAATTAAACATAGAGTATCAAAATTAAAACCCCTAATTTTATATAGTAGGAATCAAAATAACGACCAATATTTACAGCAAAAATGCTGAACCTACTACTTACTCCTAGGCTACGTAATATATATTGAATTCAAATAAAATTTCGTATTTATATACCTTTATTTTGGCCAATGTTCCATTTGTATTCAATGTTTGAGCAATTAAATCTTTCAATTCGATTTCCTCTTCCACAGACATGTTTTCTAGCGATATATTCAAAACGCATAGGTGACGGGATAATCAAATTTTATTGCTAAAAAAACATTAATGTTTTTGATTTAAGACCAAACAAAATTTTCACGTTTGTACTCTGTAAGACACAAAAATTGACAGTTTGGAATGTGACAAATGACAGTTACGATGGGATAGTAAATTATATTTTATATTAGAGAGTTTTTAGGCCCTTTATTTTTCGATGGACGTTAAACGTAAAACGTTATACTTGTCATGCGCCTTGAATAATAAATAAGGGATAACGTTTTTACTTAAAATAGTTTTTGAATCCTTTCAGAAATTAAGCTGTGACAGATTAACGTTAATTGACATTTGACGAACGTAACCTATAAAACGGCAGTTATAGGTCGATATAAATGGTATAAACAAACATGAAAGTCGAATGTTTACCATTGCTTTTCAAAGTTTAGTTTGGTTTAAGACGAGTTATTTTTATCATTTAAAAAAGGAAATTAGCCTTGTGTTGGTGAAGCAGAGGCCATTGGTTGAAGGGGACGCAGCTTTCAAGTGATGAATTCTTAAATTTTAACTTCAGTGTTTGGAACTGACTTTTTAATATTATACATTTGTTGTTCACTTATTTTAACATTTAATGATCTTTATGTTTTACCTAAATAAAAACGAAGGCATTCAGAAGGTAGTTTTTTTATTAATAATAGATTATTGAAACAAAATAAATCTTTTATTTACAAAATATAGTGACCAATACAATCATTCATTAGACAACCAAATGGTTTAATTTCAGATAAATCTGGACAAAAATATATACTGGAATACATTGCTGATGTACTTGGATGATTTTTACTACAATTTTCCAACATTTCTCCCTACAACAATGTTAAATACAGTTTAAAATATTGTGATGTAAATATCTGTATATTTCTTCTTTGGATTCTGTCCATTCCAATTTGTGTCATAGCAGGGTTATTGATTTTTGTCATTTAGTCATAATGTTGAAATTTACTAAAAAAATTTAATAATTCTATTCAAATCAACAGCTGTCTGGTTTGTTTATACCATTTATAGTAGTTTAAATTTATTCCGCCAAGGGTCAGATACTTTGTTTTCAATCGTAAATACTCTATAACCTATTTTATTTGAATAATTTGCTATAATATAAGAAAATAGATGACGAAGACACAGAGAAGTAATAGATTACAATTTGATAAGAGGCTTAATTCTTCACAATATTTTTGATACTGTAATACCTGTTGCATCAAGACTACATTTTGTGTTGGAAACAATTGAAGAGAAAGATGCTGAACTAAATTTTCTATTTTTTTATTCTATCATAGTTATCTTTGGTTCTGCTCTTAGACAAGGAAAGAGAGCTGCTCATATGACTCTTTTTTTGTTTTTTATGATTTATATATCTGGCATTTGACAACATTACAAACACGTAATCCCTTAATAACGTTAACCTTATCTTTACCTAAATAAGGGAATATCTTATCCTCTAATAAAGTAATCCGTTATTTTTCTGTTAATGCGCATGAGCAGAATAACGTATAACGTTTAACGTTACTGAAATAAGGGGCTTAAAAACTCTCTATTGACACAAACTGATTCTTTTATGATTTATTTAAAATTTAATAAAGTTAAAAATAGCCACAAAAAACTATAATACTATCGTAAATTCCAGAGTTTACGTTTTTGATCAATGTTAATATTTATAAAATTATATAAACCGGATTCTAGGCAACCAACAATACAAGAAATGAATCCAAGTTCAAAAGATGAAGAAAGAATTACACCCAGTCGTCAGAGACGAAAATGCCACTGAACCTCTAAAAATCATACAGACAAGCTGAATTTTGCTAAAAATGTCAATTTTGAGACCCAAAAAAGTTTACAACTTTTACCCCCCCCCCCCCGGCTTTCTCTAAAACGTCCCTCAACGGAAAAAAATCGATTTACTTAGAATTTGTATGCCGTAGAAGAAAATGTTTCAAATAAAAAATGTAACTGAGATAATTTTGAACAAAAACGTTTATTAGTACTTTTTGTGTAGAATGAACCGTTCTCTCAGAAACAACGCTTTAAGCAACCAGCGATTTTGTATCGCTGGTTGTATATGTATATTTGTGGTTTGATATGTATATTTGTGATAAAGGTGTTAAGTAACTTAACTTTGCCCGATTTTTGCCATTTTTTATTATTTTTGTGACATCAATAAAATGTATCACTTTCATTCACCAGATTTAGTGAAATTTCTATTGTTAGAGCCTAATCTTCAAAACCCATAACACAAAACTGAATTTATTTGCGGCAAAATACAAAAATTGCATACGAAAGCAGCACTTTTCACTTCATAGAATACTCTTAACAAAAGATATCATAAGTTTTATCCTTAAGTTGATACAAATTTTATTTAAAATTGATTTCGCGCGCGTGACGTTCAAAATCGCTGGCAGCTTCAAGAATTGTTTCTGAGAGAACAGTTCATTCTACACAAAAAGTGGTAATTGAGATTTTTGTTCAAAATTATCTGAGCTACATTTTTTATTTGAAAATTTTTTTTCTAGTACATACCGATTCTTGGTAAACTTATTTTTTCATTTCCTTCTCCCCTACAAGGGGCTCTTTTAGGGAGAAGCAGGAGGTAAAACTGCTTATCTTTTTGCATCATTTTTGAGTCCCAAAATTCACATTCTCAACAAAATTCAGCTTGTTCTGAAAAAAAAAGTCTCTGACAACTGGACTACCATATGTAAAACAATTATTAATATTGGATAGTCAAAAAAGTCAAAGAGATGTAGCAAGGGTGGTAATTAAGTATGACAATTAAAAAAATTAAGTAACAAAGAAACAATATTTGAAGTTGTCTACAGGTCACTATTACTTTTTGAAGTTGATGACAACTTAAAATTCAAAAATCGTTTCATTTTCTATGTAAAAAGTCAAACCTACCTCTACTTTATTTCTAAGAATTAAAAGCGACTTTGAGTCAGTACTTCACTTTAATTCAAGATCGCTCCACATTTTCTCTATATAGATATCTTTAAGGTCATGTTGGCCTTTGTTTCATCAATTTACTGAAGTTGCATATTATTTTAGGTAACTTGTTTTCATCTAACCATTTCATATGTCACCGAATCCTTATTGGCACATCTTTATTTTCTTCATTATGCAAACAATTTTTGAAGTGGATACTTCTTATCCTTGGGTATTGTAATTTTCTTAGCTTTATTCTTTTTGATTTTAACTTTTTGATTACTGTCTTTTTCAAAGAATTTTATTATAGGGTTACTTCACTTGTCAATAGACTTAGTATATTAAGGAGGTAATCTACACATATTTTGTTATAAATTATATTCAAAAACCATATTATATGATCATTATAAAAAAGAATCAACAACTTGGCCATTGTAATAATTTGGGCATTATTCTAAACATGTATATCTCTATATCTACATATATAACTAATATATTAACTATTTTTAAATAAATAAATGCAATTTTTGTCATTTTTACAAGGTAAATGTTACCCAATGTCTTTTACATAAATCACACAAACAATTTATATTCATCTATCATCTGTATTTTTTAATTTATGAGAGGCTGAAACTCTAGGTTTGCTGTTCCTTGACCTTTTGATTGTTTTCAATAAATTATAGATAATATCAGGATCATAACCCATGTTGAGGAGTTCCACGAGCATCCTAAAAGTATTACATGTAATTATAAATATTGGTAGTATATGCTGCATGCTAAAACCAAATTCTTCAAATATGAAAAGCTGAATATTGGAACTCACCTGAATATTTTGGAATCCATATGAACTCCAGCTAATTCAGCAAGATGGTGTAGTTCGCTTTGATGAGGTCTCAAATTATCCATCTTTGTAATGTTTTCGTCGTGCATATTCGTATTGTTTGTATTGAAACATATACTATTAAGAGCAAGTTGTCTAAAACTTGTAAAACAGGTTTTTGTTGTGGTTGACAAAAAGGTTATGTATATATTTTTGTTTTTCAATAAATTTGACCACAAATTTCTTTTTAGTTTTATACTATGATTTGACTTTGTCAAACAGCTGAACGACAATTTATTTGTGTTTTATGACCAGTGAATCAGGACTGGATTTAACAAAGTTTCAAACTGGGAAGCAGATGTAAAAAATAAGATTGATTAAAAATTATATAATAATATACAAATGCCACCATACAAAACAAAACTAGTAACAACACAAAGATCAATAAAACAAAATATGAATTAAAAAAACGAAAAAGATATACGATCACTTTCAACTGAAAATTACGAACAAATTCAACCACAATGATTAATAAAAATTAAATATAATTTAATGGGCATTAAGTGGCATTAATCATGTTTCAATCTTAACTGTTTGTCCGGTTCTGTAATTCGGTCAATATTCCAAAAGTTGACATTTGACATCCGACAACCCTTTTTAAAAATTTTCTTAACCTCAAATCTCATCACATTTAATTTTATAATTAGGATTTAGGATATAGACAAATTTAAATCTAAAATGGAAGGAATTTCTTCATTATCTGGAGCCCAAAAAGATGAATTAATGGATCAAGTTAAACAACAAATTGCTGTTGCTAATGCACAAGAACTTCTCACAGTAAGTATACTTTTATTTTAAACAATCGGCCAATCTAAATTGGTTTTTATTTACAGAAAATGACCGAAAAATGCTTTAAAAAATGTATATCAAAACCAGGAACTTCACTAGACAGTTCGGAACAAGTAAGTAAAGTTGTAGATTAATTTTATTATTGAAAAATGGTTTATGGCTGACCAATTTGAATGGTCTCTTAAAATTGAAGTTACAGAGTGTAAACTTGCTGCTAGACAATATAAAAAAACTTGAGGCTTGATAATACTACCAAAATGAAATTGTGTTTATTGTTTCTCAGGTTTAAATTAAAGTAGTAATTTAATATAAAGCAGTTTCTAATATTAAAAATAAAACAAGCCAAAAACTAATCTAAATAAAATAATTAGAGGTAGTCGGTGCAGGTTCATATACTTAACTTCTTTAAATTATATTGTGGCTTATGATTTATACTTTAATATTGGAAATCCTAAATTCAATAATAGTAGGTGAATATTTAGTTTTTATAAATAATTCATTTCTACTGCCAGTTTATGCTTCTATTGGGATATAATCTGCCAATATTTCAATTCATTAGTTGGTATTAATTTTACTTTTACCTTTGTATATTGATTTTTAATTTATGATCTTAAATGTTTGCCTAAATGGGGAATTTGGTTTCTAAATAGCTACCCTCATTTACCAGTTCACTTTAAACTCAAGTTGTAAGTGGTTACAACTCTTTACTTTGCTTTAAGGTGGTATGTCACAATGTTAAAATTTATATACTTTTTAGGTACAGTTATCGTCACTATTTCAAAACAGATCTTCAAGTTATGATTATGTACGTAAACTGTAAACTTTCTATTTTAATGATATCTAGTTAACATTTTCAAAAACAGCAGTATTTTTTTCATAACTGTACTTAAATGCATCCATGTCATAACTTACGTGGTAACATGCCTAAAAATTGGTATTGTGAAATAATTATTGAACTTAGGTGCAAAAATAACTACGTTAAATGATTAACTATCCAAAAACCTTTATTTTAAGCAAATGTTTGTTATCCATACTGCCGTAATTTTTAAATTAACTGTACCTAAAGATAAAATTACAATTAAAAGCTGCAAACTAGGGATTTTGTTGATGTTACCGTAATAAGTTGGCATTTTTATAGTGAGAAATTAGTTCAGCTATCACTTAACAGATGAGAAAATAAGTTCACGTGTCATTTAGTAGAAGGCAGCACTGATGTATTAAAATAGCGATAGATGCGCGTTTGCCGAATTTAAAGAAAATCTGCAAAACATTGAAAACTAGTTTTGTGGTTATTCCAATTGTCTATGAGTTATGCAGTAACCATAGTAACGAATCACGTGGTTTTGTTAGCAAGGCGGTCCCTCCCACCAGTAGTTAATATTGTGGCTTCGTTTGACTTTCTTTCTATGTTCAATCATGATTGTATAAGGGAACAATGTCTTAAATATACAAGTTTACCATATTTTTTCCTTGGCACCCTGATGTTATATAATCGTGGTTGAAAGTCAAACTATGGTCAGTAAAATTTACTGCGGGATTATACTGGTTTTTACATAATATATAAACATAAAAACAATTCGTTTTATTCAATTTTTAACAAATTTAATTTTTATAGACAAAACAATAGTATGTAATGATCGATTAAATTTTGTCGATTAATTATTTCCGGAAGAAAATAAGATTGATTGATATTTACTTTAATATTTACTTGAGTCATAATTAGAACGAGATGAAAATCTGAAATTTTCTTGAGGAAAACACTTCCCCTGTTGACATTCGATATGAAAAAATTGTTATTATTATATTATAATATTATAATAATTATTATAAATATATTATTAATAATTTAATGTTATATATTTTAGATTTCTTATAAATACTGTTTTTATACATAAATAGTCGATCCAATTACCATAATCCCTTTTTGATCATTATTTAAGTACCTGTTTTTCAAACAATTGCAAATTTCTTTTCAGTTTGAAATAAATATTTTTGGGTAGATAAATAATTCAGACTTGTCGCCTGAAATATGAGTAATAAAATACCTCCAAATGAATGAAACGTTTTGTGTATACAAGGCAAGTAACAAAAATCCCTAATCAGCACATCCAGCTGATTGCTGGTGTAAGTGTAAGGCAATTAAAATTTATGACGTCTGGGAATGTGGTATCATCTTTCATATTAATAATAATATTAGAATTGTATAGTATGCTTAGATACAGTTAGTCGAATTTGGGAAACTGTATTAAAATAAAATCACACTTGTGTAATTTGATACAAAATTAAGCTTTTTGTACGTAGGACTTGCGATTATCTGAGGTAATTGGGACCGTGACTACCTCGGATACCGAAAGAACTCTGTCACTGAGATTGGTTATACTGATAGAAAAATGTGTACCTATGTTAATAATGATTAATGTGTTTATTTTAATAACTAAAAACTGATATAAAAGTAGTATAAAAGATAAAAAAAAATTAATTTATAAATGTTTTAAAAAAGTCTTTGATTGATTTTTGTTTCAACTTCATTCCTCCTTTTGGGGCGGCGATGTTGCGCCAACGTTGAAAATGAAGGACGTCTAATGGTGTTGATTCTTCTTGTTGCTCAATGTATACGAGAGCTGCTTCAAGGGACTTAAATCCTTCGGAATGAGAAATCTTTTAAGTTATCCCATCTGTATCTTCTTCTTCTTCTTCTTCTTCATGGGTGACGTTTAGACCTAGAATGGCAATTGTATCATCTGTCAGTTCCACTTCATCTAGATTCCTTCAATCGATGATGTCTTGTTTTACGATTGTTTGTTCTACTGGTAATTGATTGGCTAGGTGGGCTATAGAATCAACTTTACAGTCATCAGTTTTATTTTGAACGTCTTGTGTTTTGTTGTCTATCTTAAATAATTTTTTCCACAACTTCTGAGTAGTGGACATTTTTAACGTCGTCCCAGGCAGATGCAATCCAATAGCAAACATCTTTAACCGTGATCTTCTTCAATGCCTCAATTACAGTCAGCCCTTCATCCAGTTTATAGTTAGCAGTGGCTGAAGATATGCAGAGTACCTTGAGATATGCAGACGATATAGTCCTGATAATAGATAAGAAGGAAGAGTTACAGAAGATGGTTGAGAAACTAGATAGAAAAGCGACAGAGATAGGTCTAGAGATGAACTATAGTAAAAACCAAGACTATGACAAACCAAGAAGACCAATTAGAAATAGTAGTCAAACAGAATAAATTAGAGCAGGTGGCAGAATACATATACCTAGAACAGATAATAAAGCTGAACAGGGACAATCAAACAGAAGAAATAAAAAGAAAAACTAGACTAGCATGGGCCTCATTTGGTAAAACTATCATATATTCTAAAAAATAAAAAGTTCCCTAAATATATGCGAACGACAGTATTCAACCAGTGCATTTTACCAGTTATCACATATGGCTCACAAACAGGACTTTCACAAAGGAGAACATCGACAGGATATCCAAAACACAAAGAGCAATGGAAAGACAGATGCTGGGTATCGGTCTTAAAGACAGGAAAAGAAAACTCATGGATCAGAGAAAAAACAAAGGTGAACGATGTATCAAGATAGGTTGCAAAACTTAAATGGAACTTCGCCGGTCACCACTCTCCGGCAAAAAGATGAAAGATGGAATAAGCGAATTCTACACTGGAAACCATGGGAAAAGAAAAGAAAAAGAGGAAGACCACAGATGAGATGGACTGACGATCTTAAGAGAAAGGCAGGAAAGGACTGGATGTAGATCGCCCAAAATAGAGACCAATGGAGATTAACAGGGGAGGCCTATGCCCAAGAGTGGGCGTCTAAGGCTGATTAGATAGATAGATAGATTAGTACCTGAAGAAGCTTCCGCCGATAATTCCTCTTCATTCCTTATATAACGTTTTGGTCTAGGGTTGGATGAGAGATGTTACATGGGGTGGAAGGAACACAGCTTGTATGTCACCACTAATCAATTCCCTCACATATGGATGGGATCGTGCGTTGTCCAACAACAACAAAGCTTTTTGGACCAATCCACTACCACCACTCACACTTCGGTTTACCCACTATTCGATTTCATTCGGCTTACGCTTCCAATATCCAACAGTTACTTCTCCGACATCTAAATCTAAAGAAACCTTCTTTATTGATTCACCCTTGTCCAACCTCTTAATTGTATTCACTTTTGTTTCCAAAGGTGCAATTACTCTCTTTCGTTTTCCACTCATATTGCACAGAAAGATTCTCTCTTACATTCACAAAAATCAACTTATGAAAAATTAATTATGAAACCGAAACTAATAACTGGAATAAATTCACAAAACAGTACATAAAAGGAAAAATATTACCGTACAGCTACTTAATTTGACGATCTGAACGACAGCAAACAAATCGGTAGTTCAATTCACATTGATTAACATAGAAAGTAACAGGAAGTTGTAGACAAAACACCACACAGAAATTTCTGCACATGAAATCTCTTTCACATCAGCTTGACCTAAAGCATACCTTACAAATAATTCTCTTCTTATCAATAATCCAAAATTTTCAATTGATTGCCCATATAACAGCTGCCGATATAACTTCTGACCATCGACCCCTTTTTTTATTACTCGATATTGTGATTCAATAAGTACAACTATAAAGGTAAATAAAGGTAAAACCAAGGCAAAATTTTGCCTCGATTAACCTACGGTACCTAAAAGTATATTCGAAGAAGCTTCCGAAGAAGTCCAAATTTAAATTACCTCCAATCGAGTTCAAAAATTATTCAGAGATTGCAGTCTAGGTTTGGCATAGAGGATCTCCAAATTGAAGTTTACATTAGAGAGCTCTCAAAGTTAATTTTAAGTCGAGTTTCTTAGTATTATATATATATATATATATATATATATATATATATATTATATATATATATATATATATATTATATATAATATATATATATATATATATATATATATATATATATATATATATTTGTAATATTTCTGCTCTTTATGATATGATTGATAGTCAACTTCGTTCACTTGAGACCTTAGACAAAACTGCTGACAAGTTAGCGGCGATATTGTATCCTCTTATTAAGTCATGTCTGCCAGAAAATATGATTCGACAATGGCATCTTATGTTTTCGTGTCCATGGAAAATATTGGAAAAAACTGCAGAAGTTACAACTTTAAAAACACACTTTAGAGTGGGTTAATGACATTTTTACAGAGTGAAGTTTAAAATGAAAAAAAAATTGATTTAGCAACGGAAGCTTTTCGTTTACTAGCTGAAATGAATATAAATTCAATAGTCTTATTGCCAAGATAAATGTAAAATTACAAAGAACTGATCAGTCCTTAGCGTCCTCTGATGGGTTAATAAATTATGAAATTTACAGGTGTATATGTTTATTATAAGTAATTTTTTCTACTTGAAATAAATTTAGTTTTTTACAAAACTAATATGCACCATTTAAAATGTTTACAAAAAAAAAAACAAAACAAAAAAAACAAAACAACAATTTAACTTCAAAGGTAAATGAACCTCAACGCAACACGATACAAAAATTAAAAAATGATATGGAATGATCCAATTATCCAATCCAAAAATTCACACAAAAAAATTATAACACCTGTAAAAATGAAATTTACAGGTGTATATTTTTATTTATAAGTAATTTTTCTACTTGAAATAAATTTAGTTTTTTACAAAACTAATATGCACCATTTAAAACGTTTACAAAAAAAAAACAAAACAACAATTTCACTTCAAAGGTAAATGAACCTCAACGCAACACGATACAAAAATTAAAAAATGATATGGAATGATAAAATTATCCAATCCAAAAATTAGAATTTGTGAAACTTCAAATCAAATAATACGATAGCGCAATTTCAACTTACATTGCAGAAGACTGCCGACCGAGAGCGAACTATACCGATTCTCCCGATCGTATATTATATTTTAAGTTCCAGTACGTGGCGTCGTTGGCAACACTGTCGCTGTTCAGATAATTAAATTTCGAGAAAATCAAAATATTAAAATATGATGCACGTGCTGCCATCTATTAAAGAAATTGTTAAGCGTTAGTTTATTTGAACACCACTCATTTTGACTGCGGCGTGAACATACCCCCTTAATATGATCAGGTCTAAACAAATTAAGCATATTTGGGTTTTGTGTGTTATTTCAAGTTTGTTGCTCCATCTCTCATGTGATGGCATATTTTAATTAGTCCTATATTTTTATCTATGTATTAAAAATTTATTATACTTTTTTTTATTTTCAGAAATGTGTAGCTATGTGTATGGACAGGTATATGGACTCTTGGAATCTAGTATCAAAAGCATATGGTATGAGAATACAAAGGGAAAGGGGAAATATGTAAATTATTGTATATAATACATTACAGCTAGAGAAAACTTTTTTTACTGAGTTTGTGAATAGTAAAACAGATATAGATGTTGTTAGTTATAAATTTGTTAATAAAGCACCTATTGCTTTACGAGTGTTGTTCTTTTCCGTAATTTTAAAAGAAATATTTATTCCAACCAAGGTTAGAATTGTAGCAGGCTTCAAAAGATGATCTTAAGTTGTGACTAACAAATAAAATTCATAAATCACATCATAAATATGGCAGCTACTATAATGATGTAGAGACCAGCTGTCTCTCCATGTTTATCGTATCCATTGTAAAATTATGTACATGAGCAACAGTAGTGACGAACGATAGTGAATGCATTTCTTCAAGTGAAAAGCAGTGGATCATTTGTAATTCTTTAAATTGCCAGCTTTTGGCTTAACTTATAAATAAAAAAAAAACCAGTATCTAGAAGAATCCCATCACCTATTTAAAGAGCTTAAGAAACACCACTCAAGACAGATTTTATGTTTATGAGAATGAATCTGGATACAGTTAAGTATATTTATCATACCATCTGTATCTCCGGCGACTGCCACATGATTTGAAAACCACCAATAAACTTGTAATTTACCACGCGATCAACAACTCGATCGCAATGTAAAACAAACTACTTTGTTCTGTCATTGAGATCGCTGGAAAACCGAGATGATATGTCACGGTGATGAACAGGTGATACATACTTGGTATGTACGATCTATGAGAAAATAGGGAGTTTTTGTAACTACCTAACATAACGTATCTCCCTATACGTAAAGAACTTACGTATCGAAGAAAATGAAGGTTAAATTGAGAGTTTTTGTTCTGCACGTAATCTAACGATGGTGTTGCCCTCATCGAATTAATGATAAACTAATAAGTTGTCAGTGGCACAGTTGTCCTTGTCATTTAACCCTATTTTTGATATTCAAAATAAATATTAAATATTTTTTCAACAATTTTTAATTTTGGAGATAAACGCAATAATAAATGTAGGTGCCTTTATTGATGTAAAAGAAAACGAGGACATAGAAAATGCGTTTCTTCTCCACATCTTGCACGAACATACTATCGCTTTAATTTATACCATGTCTGATATACAATGTAAAAATCTTTTTCACTGTTGGATTAAATTCCACCATTTCTGAATAATCATAAGGGATCTGGCCTACGACTTCCTTCAACAAAAACTAATCATTTTCAGAAGCCAAGACGTTTTCTACTACTTCCCATTATTTATAAAAATCAAAACAATTATACTTAACCACAAATGTGATGAAATGTTGATGTTGATAGTTTGGTAATCGGATGCATTCAGTTAATTTCGACTCGATAGGGATGCGTATGAACGTAACGTATCAGCCCGTTACGTTAGGTAATACGTAACTAGACGTTAGTTCAACCATAAATGCGCATGCTTATATGTCAAAAAGATACGTTACGTATACGTATTTGCTTGCACAAAAACTCTCTAATGGTTTGTTTTGACATCGATGTATCGACCGCGACCTCCACCGCACGCTTTCCATATATCTTCTGTACCTACAATATACTTCTGGACATACTTTTGTATGTCCGTATCCTTTAGTTGTTAGCTTAAATAAAAATATATTTTTATTAAATTTTAGTTACTACAAACTGAAGGGACTTTAAACAATAGCTAGGAATACTTCAAAAACGTTAAAAAAAAAACAAAACGTAAAAAATGTATGCAGTTATTTTATGAAAAGTTGTATGAATGCATTGATCAGTCAGTACCCAAAAAACAGTCGAGGAATGTATTAAGAACAACAAACAGGTATCCTACTTTCTTTACATCGGAACTTATATCGAAGATTAAATGTAAGAATTGTCTTCTTAGGCAGGTAAATAAATCTACAAATTCTTTGGTTTTTTGGCTGAATATAAAGCACTGAGACGAGAGGTGAAACAGCTTCGTAGAAAAGCATATATGTGTCACAATGAAAATACATATTGAGAATAATG
The DNA here is from genome assembly GCA_918026665.1 of Diabrotica balteata. Lineage (NCBI taxonomy): Eukaryota > Metazoa > Arthropoda > Insecta > Coleoptera > Chrysomelidae > Diabrotica > Diabrotica balteata. The sequence continues at coordinate 178,853,492 of OU898276.1, forward strand.
TACAAACTGACCCTAGTAGTTTTTGGTCCTTTATAAAATCCCGTAGTGTAAATAATACAATTCCAACACAGGTCTCTTATAGGGGTGTGGACATAAGTTTCTGTCAGGATATTGCCAATGTTTTTGCAGAATACTTTAGTGCTGTATTTCAAAGATCAAATAGTATCAATAGTACACTGAATCAAGGGGCTTTTACTTTTCAAAAATAAAAGTTTTTACATACATTTTTAAAGGTTGGGCATAGACCATCGAGCAAAAAGACAAGGTTGTCTTTTTGCTCGATGGCATAGACTCTTTCTGTCCCTCTCACACTAATTTTTAATTTGTCCCTTAAACAAAGTAAATTTCCAGATAGCTTAAAGCATGCAGTTATAATACCTCTCTTAAATCTGGTAATGCTGGTAATGTTGAAAACTATGGGCCTATATCTTTCATCAATTCAATTGCTAAGATATTCGAGAACGTGCTTTATAACATTTAGAATTACTTTGGAGATAGGTTCTGTCCAGAATAACATGGTTTTTTACCAGGGAAGTTCATTGTGTCAAATTTGTGCGTTTTTACAAGTTTTGCAGCAGGGGCCATAAATAATAAAACTCAGTTGGATGTCATTTTTATCGATTGTACCAAAGCTTTTAATTCAGAAGCATGTATGTTTATGAAGTCATATATTGCTGATAGGTTCAATCAAGTTAAAGTGGGGAACAGTTTATCTAAGCCATTTATGTCGACATCAGGTGTACCACAAGGTAGCAACTTGGGTCCTCTTCTGTTCGCTACATTTATTAACGATTTACCTCACTGTGTGAAGTTCTCGACAAGCCTGCTATTTGCAGATGATTTTAAAATTCGAGAAATTTCAACTCTGCAGGACTCTGAGATGCTGCAATGTGATCTGAAATCAATAAGTCAATGGTTCGATGATAACAAAATGTTTTTAAACACTTCTAAATGTCTTGTTTTTACTATCACTAGAAAAACACAATTCATGGAAAACCAATACAAAATTTATAGCACTTGTAATTGAAAGAAACAACACTTGCAAAGATATTGGAGTAATGTTCCAGCAAAATTTGAGATTTCATGAACATTATCGGATAATCATTGGAAAGACATACAGAGCTCTTGGCTTCATAATTCAAATTTTTTTAAAAGATTTGAAACTCTATCGTAATATAATGCACTGGTAAGGCCTCACTTGGAGTATTCAATGTTGATCTGATTGAAAAGGTTCAAAAACGATTTTTGGGGTTTCTTTATGTCAGAAAGTGTGGTATCTATTTATACATGATTTCGCACTTTTGACGCCGCTGCTCTAAAGAGGTCAGCAGAAGTGCAGTTATACCAAGCTCTCAAATTATTCAACCAGGAGATGCGTCTTCTTCCGCGACTCCTTCTACCCTGTATTCTTCCTTGCGACAAGTTATAACGCTTGCCCCTCATAACATGTCCCAGATATCGCAGTTTTCTGACTTTAACTGTATTTAAGACCTCTTTATCTTTACCCATTCTTCTCAACACCTCGACATTTGTGACTCTATCTACCCAACTTATTCTTAATATCCTTCTGTAGGCCCATAACTCGAAGGTTTCCAATTTGTCCGAAACATCTTTCTTTAAAGTCCAAGTCTTTTTAGTGTGACTTACTCTTTTGTTGATGGATCTTTCAAACGGGATACTTGTATCCTCTCTACTTTAGTTTTAGCCACAAGCTTTTTTAGATTAATTCTAAACCTTCCTACAACTGGGTTGTGATCTGATCTCACATCAGCTCCGTAGTATGATTTTACTGATTTTATGGAATTTCGGTATCGTTTGCAGATGAGAAGGTAGTCAATTTAATTTCTGATGACGCTATGTTGGTAGTCCGCTGGAGATTTCCATGTACAGAGTCTCCTGGGTTACTATGTTGTAAATCACATTAAATATAAAGATTGCTTTTTTATAAATAATATTAAATTTAATGTTCCAAAAATACATCTAAGAATTAATAACAAACGACTGTTCTCAACTAATAAGACTTATTGTTCACCCATAAATACGATGTTAGAAGAATGTAAGCAAGTGATAATTAACTGTGATATAGACTTTTTTGATTCTTCTGTGAAACAAATAAAAGTTTCATTGAAACAACTTTCTAGTTTGCAAAAGTTGTTGTCTTAAAATTTAATCTAGATGTATAGTTTTTTTTACTTGTTTTATTCTGTCTAGGTTTAGTTTTTAATATAGTTATTAGTTTTTAGAGAGCGCCCACGAAACTGGCGTAACAAGTAGCGCGCGTCTAGCATGTTACTTAAAATGTAACCAATGAAAACGAGTGATTCAGCGCACACCAAAATTACAGTGACCTCATTAATTCTAATCATTCGTTTCCATTGGTTACATTTTAAGTAACATGCTAGACGCGTGCTACTTGCTACTTGCCACACCAGTTTGGTGGGCGCTTTCACTTAATAACAATCATTTTGTGTTTTAAAGAAGGTTAAATAAATAATTAAAAAATATATTGTAATATGTTTTGAAAATTGAATTTAACATTTTAAACTTTGCCCACATCCAGTTTATTTTTTTATTATTGTATCTGTTCACGCCTCTATCTAATTTAAGTTTTTTATGCATTTTACAATCCGGCAACATAGTAGCGTAGGAAGATATATTATGCCATATGTGAAGATAAGGCGAGCCCCTAAAGGCACTCCAGGGACAACATCATTCAAATATGAGAAGTCGAGGCCGGTGGACACCAGCGAGCGAAACAATACGTATTAGCGTTTTATTTATGTATTGTTAATTAATTCAATAAAGTCAGTTTTTTCACACGGAGTTTGATTATTTACCAGCGGCACACGCGAAGTGCATATCAAGTTACATCCATTGGTCCATCGATCCGAATCATCAAATTCTTGTGTTAAAACAGTGTGAATTCACCGGTTAGAAACTCATATTTGTGTCATCAAATTAGCGGGCGATATAACAGCAGTGCATCATAGTGGCTCAAGCGCGTTATAGACATTCGAACGTTACTCTTAAGACAGTTACATACTATAAGTGGACAACTGTGGTTCTTAAAACTTGTGAAGAACTACTCTACGAGTTGATGCGAAGATTTGTGGCGCCACGCAAGGCCAGCTGTTAGAATAAACATAAAAATACTTTGGTGAGCATACCCATTTCACTACATTCCCTTATTTATCAGTTTTTTGTATCTTTATTCTGCACATGTGGTAATTCTTAGAACGTTAGGGTCGAATATCAAGCGATTTATAATCTGTTTATGTTTACTGTTTAATTCATTATAAAACTATGGAGAATTTAAAGCGAAAAAGGGGCGGTTTTAAATGCAAACTCACAATATTTTCGAAATATATATTAGCATTGAATGATAAGGTAACTAAGGGTGAAACAATTTCAGATTTAGAAGTATTACAAGCTATAGAAATGGTAAATAATATAGGACATTTACAGGGCGAATTCGATGAGGTTCAGGGTCAAATAGAAAATACGGTTCAATTTGAATTATTAGAGGATGAATATACGGAGCGCGAAGAATTTTACAACAAATATTATTCACAATTAGCGGTAGCGCGAAAAATCATTCGCGATAATCAACAAGTAGCGTGTATAGAAGACGATAAAGCAAGTGAGCGCTCTAAGAATTCATATACAGGGATTGAGCTTAAACCTATCGAGTTACCAAAATTTGATGGTAATTATAATAATTGGTTAGATTTTGCAGATCTTTTTGAATCTCTAGTTAACAGAAATGAGTACTTAGACAATATAAGGCGTTTTCATTATTTACGAAGTTCATTACAGGGCGGTGCGGCGCAGGTAATACGAACATTAGAGTTTACCGCCGAAAACTATGCAGTTGCGTGGAAATTAATTAGGGAAAGGTACGATAATAAGAGATTATTAATTTCCAATCATGTTAACGCATTATTTAATATAGAGCCTATACATAAAGAGTCATCTAATAGATTGCGGCAATTAGTTGATATTTTTTCGAAGCATTTATACGCGTTAAAGCAGCTAGGGCTACCTACTGATTCATGGGACATACTACTTATTCACATTATTCTTGTAAGTTCGATACATCGACTTTACGCGCATGGGAGAATAGCAAAACACATAATGAAATTCCTAGTTTTGAGGATTTTAAAACGTTTTTAAAATCAAGGGCGGACCTCTTAGAATCACTTGAGGTAAATCAAGCTGAAAAGCAAAATATACGGAATATTTCTCAGGCGGGCACATATTCACGGAATACGAAATATTCACAAAACATTCGCGGTCTACATTCAGCACAGGGAACTTTAAACAAAGCGGATAATACACAGTGTTGCCCTATTTGCAAAAGGGAACACACCATTTATCAATGCGGCGAATTTTTAAAACTTTCATCTAGGGACAGGTTTGATAAAGTAAGACAGGTCAATCTTTGCACGAATTGTCTTAAACCTGGACATTTCTATAAGCGGTGTAGACAATCAACATGCAAGAAATGCACTTCAAAACACCATACGTTATTGCATCCAGATAGGTCAAGCGAACAGAACACAGCTTTAGTTCATCAACCGGTAGAAAACGCGAGCGATATACGATCTGTAAATAATATACAAGGTATTTTAAACACTACCAATTTGTCAGTTTCGGCAGTTAGCGCTACAGATCAAACTATACTGTCCACAGTATTAGTTAATATTTTTGATGGCCAAGGCAAGGCATACATAGTGCGAGCTTTGTTAGATTGCGGTTCACAAAGCTCATTCATAACCGAAAATTTATGCGATAGACTTAGATTAAAAACGACAAGCGCGAACATATCAGTCATGGGCATAAATAATATTGCATCTCCCGTTCGATACAAATGCGAAGTAAATATACAATCGCGTAGCGATATAAGTTTTCATACAATTCTAAGTTGTTTCGTAATACCAGAAATTACGGGTGCGTACCGGCATCTGAAATAAGCATTAGCGATTTGCAGATACCTAAACATTTAAAATTAGCGGATAGTCACTTTCATAAACCACAAAAAATCGACTTATTGATAGGAAGTGACCTATTTTGGCAGATACTTGGTGCAAATAGAATTAGTTTAGGTAAAAATAAACCATTTATGCTGGAAACAATGTTTGGCTGGATCATAGCAGGGCCGTATATCAGCCAAAACAAAGCATCAGAAAGGCGAATAACTAAGTGTAATTTTACAAACACAATCGAAGTTACAGAACAGCTAAGTAAGTTCTGGGAACTTGAAGAGGTTTTCAATGGAAAACCTGCACTCTCGGGCGAAGAAATTGCATGCGAAAAACATTTCGAAGATACGGTAAAACGCGACGCGACAGGCAGATTCGTAGTGTCATTGCCATTCAAGGAACCGATAAGCTCACTCGGTGATTCATTTCGTCAAGCAAAAAATAGGTTTTTAAATCTTGAGCGCAAGTTGAATAAAGATGCCAATCTTAAAACTCTTTATAGCGAATTCATCCGGGAATATGAAGAGTTAGATCATATGAAAAGTCTATGCAGAATTACGAAAGCGACAACAGATTTTAGTGGAAACACTACATTTTATTTTATGCCACATCATCCGGTATTAAAAGAAAGTTCTTTGACGACACGTTTGCGCGTTGTGTTCGATTGTAGTGCGCCAACTACAAACGGCATTTCATTAAATAGCATTCAAATGGCCGGACCAACCTTACAAAATGATTTACTCTCCATCTTATTGCGTTTTAGAACACACTTATATGTAGTTAGTGCGGATATAGAAAAGATGTACCGTCAGGTATCGGTTGCAGATGATCAAAAATCCTTACAATGTATCTTATGGCGAAATAATCCAGAAGAACCGCTTGAAATATTTCAGTTACAAACAGTTACATACGGTATGAAATGCTCTTCTTACTTAGCGATTAAATGTTTAATGACATTAGCGGAGGAGCAAGAAGCTAAAAATCCTAACATTGCTAGCATTATTAAATCTGATTTTTATGTTGACGACCTTTTGACAGGTTTTGATTCAAAACAGAAAGCGCGCGAAGCATGTAAACAACTTTTTGAGGTCCTCAAAGGCGGAGGATTTACATTGCGTAAATTCTATTCAAATGATTCTGAAATATTAAGAGATATACCGGATAATTCAACTACGGGTTCAGTTATTCAATTCGGTGAAAACGAGAAGGCGAAAACTTTGGGATTATTGTACTCACCTCAATCAGATACTCTGTTTTATAGCATAAATTCATCTCTAGGCCATATAATCACAAAGCGAAATTTATTGTCAGACATAGCTCAAATTTTTGATCCCTTGGGTCTATTAAGTGCGTGTACAATCATAGCGAAAATTACGTTGCAACAACTGTGGCTAGAGCGTCTTTCGTGGGATGATCCCATACCTGAGCATTTAGCAAATAATTATTTACAGTTTAGGAATAAATTAAAAATCTTAAACAATTTAAAAATACCTCGACATATTATATGTTATCGTGAGGTCAAACTAGAACTTCATGGCTTTTGCGACTCCTCAGAAAAAGCGTACGGTGCTTGCATATTCATTAAATCTACCGATTCGTTAGGTAGATCGTATTCATTTTTATTATGTGCGAAAAGCAAGGTTGCGCCTTTAAAGCCAGTTACCTTGCCGCGTTTAGAGCTCTGTGGAGCAGTCATTTTATCGCGTTTGACCAATAAGGTCAAAAATTCATTAAATGTGCAATTTAATACGTGTTACCTCTGGACAGATTCATCAATAGTACTTAGTTGGTTGAAAACATCAGCCAATGTATTGAAGACGTTTGTTAGTAACCGCGTAGCAGAGATCCAGGAAACCACTTCGTTTGCGCAGTGGCGTCATGTGCCAGGCAAGGATAATCCTGCAGATCTAGTGTCCAGAGGCGTGGAACCAGATAAAATAATGGAATGCAACTTATGGTGGCATGGACCGGAGTGGCTCATGCAAGATTCAGATAAATGACAAATTTACAAGTTGTTCCTACAGAAACAAGCGAAACGAGGAAAAACATAAAAGTTTTTACGAATAAACTTGATGAAACACAGAATACGGAAGTATTTTCATTTGAGCGCTTTTCTAATATTTTACGTTTAAAAAGAACCGCTGCATATGTGTTCAGATTCATCCGCATATGTAAAACTAAGAAGAGAACTTCTGAACCCCTTTCTTTGGATGAAATACATTCTGCATTTAACCGTATTCTAAAACTGTGTCAAGCACAGTCATTTTCTAGTGAGATAAAGCGTTTGAACCAAAAGGGATCTCTAGATAAAAAAAGCAAACTCATAAATTTATCTCCATTTCTTGACGAGCAAGGCATAATGAGAGTAGGCGGGCGTTTAAAGCATTCCGAGTTTGCGTATGACAAAAAACATCCCATCATTTTAGCGGCAGATCATATAGTTACATCTTTAATATTTGATCATTTTCACAAGGATCTTATGCATGCTGGTCCTCAGCTTTTACTCGCAACGATAAGAGAAACTTTCTGGCCGTTATCAGGAAGAAATTTAGCGCGGCGTACTGTACACAAATGTGTAAAATGCTTTAGATTAAAATCTAAATCCATTCAGCCAATAATGGGTGATCTACCTGCTCAGCGTCTCGCAGGTGGCCCACCGTTTATTGTAACAGGTGTAGATTATGCGGGCCCTTTCTTAATTCGCGATAGAAAGGGTCGAGGTTGTAAACTAATAAAGAGTTACATGTGTCTTTTTATTTGTTTTTGTACGAAGGCCATACATTTAGAATTAGTTACAGAACTGTCTAAGGAATCATTTCTGTTGGCCTTTAAAAGATTTATTGCGCGAAGAGGCAAGCCTCAAAAGATGGTTTCCGACAATGGAACCAATTTTATAGCAGCTAGTTCGGAGTTAAAGTCATTAAGAGAATTCTTAGAGCAGCACACTCCCGCGATAAGAGAATCCTTGCTAAAGGATAATATTTCGTGGTCTTTTATACCTCCATATTCTCCACATTTTGGCGGACTGTGGGAAAGCGGAGTAAGAACAGTTAAACATCATTTACATAGAGTTTTGGGAAACGCGCACTTAACGTTCGAGGAATTTTATTCGTTGCTTGTGCAGATTGAAGCTATAATAAATTCCCGACCGATTCATCCTCTATCCTGTGATCCAAATGATCTCTCCCCATTAACTCCTGCACATTTTCTCATCGGAAGACCACTTATTACCAATCCAGATCCAGATTTGCGTCATATTCCAGTTAATCGTCTCTCAAAATTCCAGCATATTCAGCAGCTTTCTCAGCATTATGGGAACGATGGAACAAAGAATACATCTCCGAACTACAAAAACGTACGAAATGGACTACTGCTAACGGTGAAGTTGCTGAAAACACGTTAGTACTCATAAAAGAGGACAATTTACCTCCATTAAGGTGGAAGTTAGGTCGCGTGATCGAACTTATACGCGGCAGTGATGGTGTAGCCAGAGTTTTTAAGATAAAGACAGACAATGGTATCATAACTCGTTCTTTTTCCAAGGTGTGTCCGTTGCCCGGTTCGGACTAAGTGTAGTTTAAACTTTTGAACATTTAGCATTAGCAGACGATTTGTTGGCAGTGTTTGCCAAGGCGGGGGCCATGTTCACGCCTCTATCTAATTTAAGTTTTTTATGCATTTTACAATCCGGCAACATAGTAGCGTAGGAAGATATATTATGCCATATGTGAAGATAAGGCGAGCCCCTAAAGGCACTCCAGGGACAACATCATTCAAATATGAGAAGTCGAGGCCGGTGGACACCAGCGAGCGAAACAATACGTATTAGCGTTTTATTTATGTATTGTTAATTAATTCAATAAAGTCAGTTTTTTCACACGGAGTTTGATTATTTACCAGCGGCACACGCGAAGTGCATATCAAGTTACATCCAGTATCATTTTTTTTAATGTGAAGTTTCTCCCAGTTTAAAGGTGTTGTAAATTCGTTGTTGATAAAAAATTAAATTGCAGCCACTCTCAATTCATCTCAACTCAATTCAGTAGCGTAGTATTTTTTAAATAAAAAATTGCTAATGAAAATTCTTTATTTTCAACAACAACATTTTAAATGTTGTTCTGGTGTATATCTTTTATTACTTTACAATAAAAAAAATTGGTTGAAATCTGTTAATCGAAATGGTATGTATGTTTCCAATCTAAATGGGTCGTCACACTGTACAAGCTGGTATAGTTTATTGTACCGATTAAGTACAAATTGATAGCGGAATTGTAAGGGCAATTCCTAATTAAAGGTGAAGAGCAAGGAGAAGGACGAAAAAGATAGCAAGGAAATGGAAAACCTTAAATTTATATACAATAATTTTAACAAAAATGTATGTATATTAATTTTTACATTGCTGCAAACAATCCCTTAGTGCTATTAATATTCAAAGGTGAATCAGTACTAAATCATAATAATTTATTAAAATAGATTTCTACAATTTTTTAGAGAGGACATTTGATTCGGGCGAATATTTACAATGGGGCTCGTTTTAAAATTTGTACATGTATTAAATAAATAAAATTTATTCAGGAACTTCAAGACGATGTTATCCATTTCACTATTTCACCGCTCTACCTTTGCCTGTCAAAATAAAAAGCTTTAATCAGGGCCGGATGTACCTATAGCGAAAATTCAAGTAAAGACTACATTTACAAAACTTAACAATTGTTCATGGTTCTAAAAAGTTTTTAATTTGATGGTAAACTTCTGGCAATGGAAATTAATTTCCTGTTTTTACTCTTAAATGTTTGTAGATTACCAAAAATGATAACAAATTCTAAAAATATAATTTTTACATTAAGGGGTTAAGGCCATTGCAGAATTTTTAATAAATCGTCAATAATAATAAAATCGTTAAAAAGATATTTTGAACCTTCAAGAATATGAGAAAAACAGAAAAAATTATGTTTTTTCCTAGTGCACCATTTGTGCCATGTAGATATCTACCGTTATAGTACAGTCTAATAGAACATTTTTATTTTTGTAACATTTCTTTTGGTTACTAACTTCCATAATATAGTAACAAATGTTGTTAGATGAATTTTGGTTCACTTGAAGTATTGATATAATATGATTCGTGGCATGAATCAAATAATTTGCTATTAAAATATTAACCAAACATTTAAAACAAAACAGTTGCTATTCCTATAATCAGATTAGTTTAAATGCTAATCATTTTATAATAAACTAAACTAGTTAGTGTAAAATTACATTTCAGGTATCTATTTTTTGTCCAAAAGAGATCCATCTGATGGGTGGATAATTTATCCCCCTTACCATACCAGTATTTTTTAAATAAATACAAAAAAGTAAAGTTCGTGTAACCTTCTGGCTAAGGTCCGACAGAACTTAATGTTACTATGAGAAGGTTAGTTATAGTACTAATACAAGAGCACTGAGTATAACAGAGCCAATACAAGGTCTATCAGTTGTTGGTGGACTGAGCACTGAGTATGATAATAGAAGATGTAAAGCAAACCAATAATTGGCTGCAGTGCTATTAACATTAAAAAAAAAGAAATAAAAAAATTGTTTAATGGTCTTCCCACAAGTTTGTATATAAATTATGCAGAAATTTATTATCAGCACCTCAATTGACCAGGCTACAAAGCACGATTGTTTATATTCTGAATTGAAAGATACTATTTTGTTTTGACCTTCTATGAGCTTCTTTATTGGCTGATTTTCCCTCATGATCAATATTTATATTACAATATTTCTTTTAGATTTCTACCATGGCCTTACACCTTAATCAAAATTATCCCGTTTTAAAATGCATACAGTAAAGTACCACAATTGCAGCGAGTGAATCATGATTTAATAGGTCCGTAAAATTGGAGGTTTATCCTTTAGAAAAAAATATTTTTGTTGTTGGAATACCAACAAAAGGAGAAAATTTAATCATTATTTATTAAACAAATTAGTGGAGTATTGCAGACTTTGTTTAATCTCTTAAAAATTGACAAAAACCTTCTGACAGTTCAAAAAATATACATTCAGATAGAAGAGATCTCATTTTATATGATTTACATTTCAATAATTTGACAGGTCTATTTTTAAACTGTTAAAATGTTTTGGAAAAGAGTTGGGTTCTAAGGAAAATGTAACGAAAAATCAAACAGTGTATGATTCAACTTTATTACCTGCAATGTTGCAGTTGCAGTATATCTTTCTCTAACAGTAGATATAGCTAATGGATTTTGACAAGAGCTATGACCTTGTAAATAACAGGTAAACTTGTGTACTAAATCAGCATGACTCATAGCTCTTGTCAAAATCCATTACCTTTAATGTCCGAGATCAACAATGGCACAGATTAATGCGATGTAACTGGCAACGACACCTTTGTATAGGTAGTTCTTCTATTGTATGTTATCTGTAAGTCAGTTTCATAAGCGCACTGACAGGGGTCTTATAAAGCAGAGAACAGAATTGTTTGTAGTATTATTAGTGGAAGGCGCTTCTTAATTTACACTAAAATTTGACAGGATTTAAATGTGAAAAAAGACATGCTTTCCTAGATAGTTTGTTGACAGGTTTAAAAGACCCACCTGGAAAGAGAAAACACCTTATTACTAGCCATATTGGTAGAGACTCGGAATTTTAATGAGGTTTAAATGCATTTGTTTCTAAAAAGACTGTAGATTACCATGAGGAAATGGATGCAGAATATTATGAAAAATAGTTTTGGATGGAACAGTTAGCAACCACTACATAGAGAAAAGCTGAGATTGCAGATTGGCTTACTAAAAAAAAATAATAAATTCAACAAACCCATTTTGAAATAAAGTTACTAAACTTAGCAGTGTCATAAAGATAAATATATTAGATATGTAGTAGATGAATTGGCACAATAATGAGGCATAATTGTAGTTTGATTGCTGCCATACCATTGCGAGATAAGGACTCAAATAAAAAATGAAGTAGCAAAGAACAATGTTACTTTCAAATTAAATATGAAGTAAAAAATCTGTTTAATGGTCAGTATTGTGACCTTACAGTCGTGAGTCTGTTTTGGCGTTTGAGTCATTGACTTTCTTTCCCCTCAGACCCACAAAGGTCTACATCTAAAATATGATTCACACACTACAATTGTGGTACTATGGTATATATATGCAAAATCAGAAAGCCCTGTTGATACAATATTACTCACTTATTTACTTTTCTACCTTTTCAAACTGTGTATCACTTCTATCTTTTCTACCTTTCACTAAATATTAGTTCTATAGTTTTCTTTCTGTAGTTTTTTACTTGAATTTTGGCCAATATTAACTGTTAGTTAAAGAATTAAGGAACTCAAACATTTATTTCTCTAAATTTTATATGTATATAAAAAGTTTCACAGTATGAACACAGAGATATAACAAACAAAAAAGATCACAGCACAAAGTACACAAAAAAGAGTTAGTCCATAAGTTGAACCTATATAAAACAAAATATTCAACATTATACTATACTCTATTTAGTTTTGAATTTTAAGCTAAATAAAACAACTAGCCTTTGAACCAAACAAATGTACAATATGTGCATTATAGTTTTGTTTCTTAAAAATATATCATAAAACACAGGAAGTCATAAACCTTATCAAATTTGATGTATCAAGAAATCATTTCTAACATCAAATATTGTCTAACCAAAACACTTTGCTACCATTTATTACCAATAAGGAACAGTTCCAAATAATTATGTTAAAACTTTGGTGTATGTTCCATCTCTAAGTATTGGTTGAGGCTTTGTAAATTGCCAACAACTTTACATAATAGTGTATAAGATACTTTGATCAGTAAAACAATTTAATCAAATTACATCCTTCTTATCTGGTGAATTAACATTTGAATCTTTAGATTTAGAAAAAAAACTGTACTTAATATTTGAAGAAGAAACATTTAAAAGCATCTCCTTTTCGCTATAATTTTTATTTATGTATTGTTACGATTTTAAATGTTATGGCGTATAGAACTGTAAATATTTTATGACTAATTCTTTTTTATTGATTCTCGTAATTTGTAGGTCAAAATCTACCTGAGACAAGTTGGGTTCCCCTTCGCTATAACAGCGACGAATACGAGTTTTCTGGAACCGCTTCGATACCAGTTGTTAGATCATTGCCGCTCTGTCTACAAGAGCCTCGTAAATACGAGATGATTCTATGGAGTTCCACTATAATGTAGAAGGTCGCCGAACTTTCCATATAGAGAAAGTTTTTGTATATAAACGACACATTTTTATTTGTGAACTTAGTCATAAGAAGCTCGGGAATTGCGATTTTAAAATGTATCGAACATAACATAAATTTGTACAGTTATTTAATAAATTAGTAATTAGCTATCGTGAGTTTTAATAAATTAGAATATAGACAATAAATTAGAATAAAGACAAATAAATTAGAACAATATAAATATACTACAGTATTTAAGAAATCTTTAATTAATTAGACAATGATTATTTATATTTTGGACTAAGTATTACCCCCAATATTGTTTCCAGTGTAAGTATAATTTCATATGAAATAAATGATACTGAATGAGCAAATCCCTTAATATATTTTAAATTTGAAATATCTATCTTCAAAAGTGTTATAACCAATAATAATATTTATGACTCGCTAAAGTTTTATGAATATACTTTTTTATGGCATAAATATTTATTTTAGAATCACTATATTCTATTATTATCCTTAAAGTATTTTAAAACTAAATCTTACGCTGGATTAAATTGCCGTAATTCTGATAATTTATCCCTATTGACCCAAAGGGCATATGCTGTTGATACTCCTAATCCAATAGCTCCTCCTAAACCACATTTTCTAAGTCCAGCTGAAAAACAATAGGATTATGAATACTTTCCCCTGCTCTATTAAGTATTTAACTTTACTCCTATAAGTAGTAAGAACTATTTAATATAGGAATCTCACATAAGGATGTAATAAGAATAGCCTAAGGCCCGGCGCAAATTGAGCACAGCCCACTCACAGCGCAAGCGCAGCACATGTGTGGGTTATTTTGTAAAACGAGCTTTTAGACAGAGCTACGCATATTAAACCCAAACCACGGCCAGGCTAATGCCAGACTTGGTTGGCGTGGATAGAGTTCTGCTAGCAACATAGTTTCCTGGGTCTCTACCTAACCTTTGTTATGATGTCATTTTCTGTATTGAATGAAGAGTTTCCAAACGTAAAAAAATAAAATTGGTAGAATTCTTTTTAAAAATCAGTAGATTATGGAGTAACATCGGTAGATCTTTCAAAATATTATATTTTGTTTAAATTTCATAATGTTTTGCAATTCGTTTATTTAAGAAAAAATAAAATACGTTTTAAAAACGTGTAAGAAAAAAACTGACTGAAATTTAAATCCTTAAATGAGTCTGTGACTAGGAATCGAATACTTATCCGAGAACCGAAACCTCGAGTATAAAACCCTTTTTCAAGGAAATATTATACAACAAACAGACTACCGAGTTATTACGTGAGGTGCACTTGGAAGCTTATATTAATTATGCGTTGTTGTATGTAATTTATTATTGTCTTATTAGCTTTTATGAGATCATGTACTTTGTAAAGTACCGCTTAGGTATCATTTAAGAATAAATACTGCGAACACTGCAATAATACAAATATTTGACATGGGCGTGGGCTGTGTTCAATATGCGTTATTATTGAAAAAACTGTGTACTTGGACTAGGTTGGACCATACGTGGGCTGCGTGTGGGATGTGCATGGGCTGTGGTCAATTTGCGGCGGGCCTAATAGGAATGTCAGTTTAGGGTAGAGGAAAAAGAAGAGAAGGAGTCAGCAAAAAAGATAAATTAAGTAAAAGGAAAATAACAAGTACATAAAAAGAACATCAAGGAAGTCTAAAAAGTTGAATATCAGCATGAAAATATAAGGAAAACTAAAAAAAATAGATTATAAACTGCATTCATTTTACATATTCCCAATTGTCAACATACGCACGTGAAAGCCAAACAGGGTCGTACTGATGTGTATCATATGATTCTGAAAAATATTTACTTTTGAAACTATTAGTGTAAGAATTTATTAATATTTAATCATTAAATCACAATTAAACTAAACTCTAAAAAATAACACGACCAGTAAATAACTTAACAATAACTGTAACATAAATATAACACACAATATATTAACTTAAAAACCAAAACGATACAATTGGAATTAAAACAGACTCGCAAGTTTGGATCTGTAACATGAGAATCTGTCTGGCTTAAGGCAATAAATTATATTTAATAGCCCCTTGACGAATGGAGAAGGCGAATATCGACACATGCTTTTATTGATAGTTGGAAATTTGCTGAACGAATGAACTTTAGAACTACAACAGGAATAATAAAAATAAATTTATAATTATCTTTATTCGCAAAAATCTGTTGTTTGTTCTTACCTGTAGATTTATATAAACATCCAGTTGCGGTGGCAGCTACAATTGTATTAAGGTCATCATCAGTTCCTCCTCTGGCCCAAGAAAGTATTACACCAAATGCAGAATATATCACAGCAACAGATCCAAATGTGTTTGCAGTAGCACTACCCTTCTTCATAATGTAATTTATCAATCTATAAATTTTAGAAATAGTTATAAAAAGAAAGAAACTTAAAAAACTATGTTTTTGGAAGTATAATCAATACAGTAGCATTAAATGTTCTCTGCTACTGGACCAATTATAGTAAAAACAGAGACGTGAGTATGTCTAATAAAGCTATACTAAAATAAATACCAAATACTGATTTAGAAACTTTAAATCATCTACACAGCATTGTATTATAGAATAATGTAATGTCAAAATAAAACTTACTGTGTTCGTCTAAGTTTTCCAGTCTGGCCTGCCAGTGTTGTGGCTTTTAACCCATTATAAAACCCTGAGGCACCTCCTAAAGCTGCTCCTATCATGCATGATCCTCCAATTTGTCCAAAAGCAAGTTCAAAACGACCTCGTTGTTTACTGGCTCCATCCAAGAATATAAATTCTGGTTGTGCTTGTGGTAGATATCCTGGGTCATAATTCAAATAGGGCGAAGAAAAAGGGCTTACTTTACCTGTAAATTTATGTAACAATGAATTAGGTTATGACGTACTTCATGGAAACTTACCATGAAGTCCTGATCTGCTAGAATAGTTTGAGGAGTAAACGTCGTTGCTATCGTTTAAGGAAGACATACTGTGAGTTTCGACTATTTGTTATTAAATTTTTGTGGTTTCTTTTTCTGAAATCAAAAATAAGAAACCTATACCAATGTCAGATGGTTCAAGGTTTGTTTGTTTCATGTATTTCTCTATTGACATTTACACTTCTTAAACAAAGATAAAAATAAATATATTCACATGAGAAAAAGAGACAAATCATACTAGTCCATCGATTCTGTAATTGTGAGAAACTGAACAAGTTTGAAGTTAGCACGAATAATTTAAACTGTATCTGATGCAATCCATGAACCTGTGAACTTGTGTCACAGCATAGACACAGAATAATAAACAATCAGAATGCCCACTCTCCATGGAAAATTAAGTACGCGCATCTCTTTTCGCGCCATGTTTTAGAGGGAACCAGTGTTGTTTATGGGTGTGCAGTGCATAGAAAAATTATCCCGGTTTAATTGACTTACGGCAATCATAGACAAACTAATCTAACTCGATGCATACTATACAATTATATTAACATTGTTATATGTAATAACATAAATATAATATAATTAAACATAAATATAAACAAACAATTACATAACCTCACAAATCAGATGTCTGGTTTATGTGTTTCCTTCTAAAACATGGCGAGCGTGCTGAAAAACTTCAAAGGCGGCATCTGAGAGTGGGCATTCTGATTGTTTATTATTCTGTGGTATAGATGTGTTCGGTAGTTCTCTGGCATAGACACAAATTTGTTCCTTACGCTGTGCTTGTGTACTGAACATTAACATTGGTTAAAAAAGAAGAACAATTTCGACTGGGCTTCAGTGTGACCAACCGTAGCGGAATTCCGCTACGCGTAGCGGAATTTACGTCTGCTAGTGACGTAGCGGCGACAGAATAAAATTAACCAAAGCGTAGCGGAATTTTAAAATTTTAAAAGCCAAACCTAAAAATATCAATCTGTCTACTTCTTACTCTTAAATCTAATAAAATTCCACAATTGACAAAAAGGTGCCTATTCTGAAAATAGAAAATTTCTATTGTCATTTCAGTTCAGTTGGTCACACTGAATTGTCACTGTTTCAGTTTCCTGTTTTTGTTTACTTTTCTAGCCCTGCTTGCTTCAGTTTCCTGTTTTTGTTTACTTTTCTATTCTAGCCCTACTTGCTTGTGCATTTGCGATTTGCTGCCATTTGCATCATATGCTTAATTGTTGAATTTTGTGTTGAGTTGTTTTTATGTTTGATTTTTTTCTCCTTTATAAGAGGTAAGTGGACAATGATACTACATATTATAGAAATCTATATACTAATATTACATTAATTATAGTGAAATAACAATGTCTGATTCCGACGAGAGTGGCCCTTCAACATATACTCCTATTAAAAAAAGAGCTTCTAGACAAGAGCTTCCTAGGGATGAAAAAAAAAGTAGAAAACAATTATTTTCTAAACAATGGTTGGAAGACGAGAAATTTAAAGGATGGCTTCTGTCGACTGAAGATGCAGCTAAAGCAAAATGTAAATGCTGTAATTTGTTATTAGGGACTAAAAAAAGTGATTTGTTAAAGCATCAACAGAGTCAAAGACATCAAAAAAATGTGACAACTTTACAAGGTACTAGGTCCTTAACAGATATGTTTAAGCCACGTACAGACAACAAAAAAGAAAATACAGTAGATATAAGATTTGCTCTACTTGTTGTGTCACACAACTTTAGTTTTAGGTCTATTGATCATATTACAGAAATATCAAAACTAAATTTCACTGATTCTGACATAGCGAAAAATTTAAAGTTAAAACGTACAAAATGCACAAACATTGTTAAAAATGTACTTTCATCTACAATTAAAGAAGAATTGTGTCTAGAATTAAAAGACAATAATTTTTCTATACTTGTAGATGAAAGCACAGATATTAGTAATACTCGACTTCTATGTATACTGATCAGATATGTTTATAATAATCAGCTAAAGACTGCTCTATTAAATTTAATTCCTATAGGAGCTGATGAAGGAACAGCCAAAGGTTTATTTGGATTGTTTAAAAAAACTTTGGATCATTTTAATTTAAGTATTGAGAATGTGGTTGGATATTGCTCAGACAATGCAAGTGTGATGATGGGCAATAAAGAATCATTTAAGAGCTATCTCTTAAATGAAAATTCGCACATAGCAATAAATGGTTGCATCTGTCATTCTGCACATTTAATTGCTACTACTGCAGTTCAAGAATTGCCCAGCAATATCGAACCACTGTTTCAAAATATATATAGCTATTTTTCTCGTAGCCCAAAAAGACAATCCATCTTGGAAGAGTTCCAAAAGTTCATGAGAGTATCTCAATTAAAAATACTTGGTCCTAGCCAAACTAGGTGGTTAGCTCTCTCAAATTGTGTCGATAGGTTATTGAGTCAATGGGATGTTCTCATTGAAGTTTTTCGGGTTAGCACATTTGAAGATAAAAATCCAGTGGCAAACATAATTTTAACGGATATGCAAAATCCTTATATTAAAGCTTATCTTCTTTTTTTAAAATATGTACTTCCCATATTTAACTCATTTAATGCCATGTTCCAATCATCCAAAATTCTTGTTCATAAGTTATATCCTGAAAGTAGAAGATTTATAAAACTTTTATGCCTTAATTTTATTCAACCTTCTTTTTACAATGAGGATGCCAAACTTGATACTTTAAATGTAAACAATCCACATGTACTGCTTCCTATCAGTGACATCAATGTTGGACCAGGTACTATGGATCTCCTAGAACATTGCTCAAAAAATGATAATGAACAGTTTAAGCTCAGATGCTTGAAATTTTATCAAAGCGCAGTCACTCAAGCTATTAGACGACTTCCTGTAAATGATAGATTTTATAAAAATTTATCATTTATAGTTCCGGAAAATGCTCTCTCTTCACAAATAAAATATGATATTAACGAAATAGCCATCAAATTTAAAACCAAAATAGATCCTGAATTAGCCATTAATGAATATAATAACCTTAAGATCTATTTTTCAGATGAAGAAAAATCTAATTTATTAATTGATAAAAATGAAATAAACTTTTGGACAAAAGTGAAGAATTTTAAAAATTTTAATGATGAAATTATTTTCAAAAATATAAGTACTTTGGCTCTAATCATCCTTGTTTTAACACATGGAAATGCAGATGTAGAGAGAGTATTTTCCATGATGACTGATATCAAATCTAACAAAAGAAATCGTCTATCGACTACCTTATTGAGTGATATTCTTAGAATCAAGTTAGATTTAGTAAATAAACAAAAATGTTGCACTACTTATCCTATTAGTGATGCACATTTAACAAGATTTAATCAATCTATGTATACTTCTAGGAATGAAAATGATTCTGATAATGAATTATCTGATTCTGAATAAATACTTATATTAACATAAAAGACAGTTAAGATTTGATTTCATGTATAGTGCCCCTGCATATTTGCTTATATTTATTTCATCCCAGCGGGAATCATCAGAGCAACCAGTGCAGAAGCTCTAATGCTTCTGAGCTTCTCCAGTGGTTGCTCTGATGATTCCCACTAGGATAAAATACGTATATACAGGAGCACTATACATGAAATCAAATCTTAACTGTCTTTTGTGTTAATAAAATAAAAGTATTTATTCTCAGATAATTCATTTTCATTCATTTTGATTAAGAACTGTCTTTTGTTTATATTTATTTACTCTGTTTTGAGTACTAGAAACCACTTCACCAAGGGTTCTTGCTTAGATGAAACGCCTTGTTGAAGAATGCAATTTTTAGATTCTCTATGTCAGTTCTTCATCATCTGTTTTACCTTGCAATTTATAGAAGGATTGGATTTGAGCAAAAATCTGAAATTCGGTTTCGACAACTATGAAATGTTCGGATTTCTATTTGGAGTCTTTTTTTACTTTATTGTTTGTAATTTTGATTTTGGTGGTTAGCTTAGTAATTTTTTGTTTAGATATTATTATTATTACTGTTGGTATTTTATTTGTATTTCATTTAAGTTGAGATATTCTCAGAATAAAGTCAGAATTACTAGATAAATCAAAATGTTATACTACATATCTGATCAGTAATGCACATTGAACAAGATTTAATCTATCCATGTATACATCTAGGAGTGAAAATGAATCTGATAACGAATTATCTGATTCGGAATAAATACTTTTATTTCATTATTTGTATTTTTGTTTTTGGTGTTTAACTTATCAATTTTATTACTGTTGGTATTTTATTTGTATTTCATTTGAGTTCAGATATTCTCAGAAGAAAGTTAAAATAAAAAAAATCCTTATAAAAGGTATAAAAATATAAAACCCTATGGGCTACATCACAGAACTTTTTTTAGAATTAATATTCTGTTATCAGTGTATCAAGTTTTACATGTTTAAAGCCACTAAATATCACCCTGATACACTAATGATGGAATATTAATTCTGAAAATGTTATGTGATGTAGCCCATAGGGTTTTATATTTTTATACCTTTTATAAAGGATTTTTTTTAACCAAAATTTTTGTGATTAATGTACTAAATGTATACATCTAGGAGTCAAGATGAATCTGATAACAAATTATCTGATTCGGAATAAATACTTTTAAATTTTTTGTTTTTGTTCGTTTACCTTAGAAATTTTTTGTTCCCAATAGCTTAGAAATTTTTTTGTTATCAATTTTATTACTGTTGGTATTCTATTTGTAATGTCAGTGGAGTTTTAGAATGTACTTATTTTACTCCAATAAATAATAACTTTTATGCTCAATTCTTTTATTTACAAAATTAAATGTTTCAATAATAATCTATTCCTTTCACCAAACATTCTTTACATTTTTTTATATTATAGTAGAAAAACATTTTTTAATATGTAAACAAACACTCCCTCCTTGGTTTATATTGATTAAATGATTAACCTATCCTTCTTATCTTTGAGTTCTATGATATTGACAAACAATAGACATTGATGTTGACATTGACATTTGACAGAATAAAAGCGTAGCGGAATTTGATTATCCATGTGGCGACATTTCACAAATTTCAGTTGGTCACACTGCTGGGCGTGAAAAAAATGTCAAAATTTGTTGACAAACACATTTACATTACAGACGTTCCTAGAAAATTTGTCAAGTGAATTTAATTTTTTTGAATTAAAAGTGATTCATTGTTGATGTTAAAATTGAAATAATCATATTTCAGTAATAGGTGAATAAGATGTGTTACAAATTTGGCCTGAAAATATTATCTTATCTAAATATGGCACAATAAAAGATTAATTTATTTAGTCATTATCTTTTAGGTTTTTTTTGGAAAATGGATCAGCTTTCTGCAGAAAAAAGGTTATGTTGTGCATATATTTTGGCTATAGCTGCAGGGGCTACTTCAAGTATATCAACTGGAATAGTATGGAGTCATTGGTATAGAACTTTAGATCAATGTGTAGATAGAAACTGTAGTTGCATTATATATGGAACACATACTGCTACTCATTTCTTAGGTACTATTTATTTCTCCCCAATTTTTGTCCATCTAACCAACCCTATTTATTGTTGTTAGTCCTTCAAACCTTGTTATTTGTTCACACTTTTAATTATCTTTTAGGTGGTAGTCAAGGAGCATGTATCTGGACAACATTTGCACCTCTTATTTATGTATTTTTTGGAATTGGTTTCATATGTTTTCATGGATATAGAGTCTTGTTTACTACAAAATCACCTAGTGGCAGAGCTACTAGAACAATGTTGGCAAAATTAGAGTAAGTACTGAGTTATCATTGTCTTATTATTAATACTATTTTATAGTGTAAGGGAAGTTTTCACATTCTTGTGTGATAATAATCTTTCGTTAATAGTTAAAAAATGGATTGGGTAAAAAATTTTTATTAATGTAATATCAATAATAATCAGATAATAATAATCTCCAATACAATATCAGGGTTGGAGTTGTAACAGAGTAGTCTGTTATTTCCAGGTCTTTATGATATAAATAATAGTACATTTTTAAAGGTATTTTTTTTTTGTTTTGTTTGTTTATAAAAACAGTATCTTATATACTAAAACGCTAAGCCCTTTTCTTGTCCTCCACTTTACTCAAAAACCATATTAGATAATTAAAATATTGTTTAGGAATATTATTAGTATTACGTATGAGATTGTCAAGATATACTTTTGGTACAAAAATTCACTTCCGGTTTTGAGATGACCGGAAGTTAAAATTTACTTTTAAGTTTTAGACCCCACAATGTATATATGGATCGAAAGGTCTCGTCGAGACGAATCTAAATATGTACTTCCGGTTGCGATCCGACACCGGAAGTGACCCAAAACGCGCATAAAAAGTCAAGATAGAGCAAATCTGACACCGGATTCATGATCAGCATGCAAAATTAACTGCTAAATGATATCCATGTCGATATTTAATGAACTAAAAATTGCATTCCGGTTTTGAGGTCGACTTGCAGTTTCGTTTTTATTAAAGAGTAAAAAGTAAAAGTTTACATAACTCCCGGTGCCAAGCAGAAGTTTTCAGAAAATGGAGACATTGTAACAAAAAACATTGTTTTCGACGAAATATTTCGTGATATTTAATACCCCTTTTACTTGCATTATTATTGATGAATGTTATGTATATTCTTGCTTATATTGATTGTATTAATCTCTTAATTTTTCTCGCGAAATAAAAATTTCATTTAAAAAACTCTATGTTGAGTTGGTCTGCTAGTATTGTACAAAAGTACTAACCACAGAACAATATCTTGAGATTGATATTACGTATCATTAAATATAGCTGAGCAAACTAATAACAGAAAATAATTGGTCTATAGCTGTGTATCTGTTTTTATTTATTGTGTTTTGAATTTTTGAATAAAGCTTTTAATCTCATAGGTAATCACATAACAGATTGAAAAAATAGACAATCACATGATAATAGATGATATGTATTGAAAACTAACTTTAATGCATATCAATAAGCAAAATGATGAAGTACCTTTCCTTTGCAGTACACAACTGAATTTATCATAGCTATAGCCTTCCTAACTATATTTAACTCTTTTACAAAGTCTTTTTGCCTAAAGTTATCTTTCTTATGATTCTGATACACCCTTGTCCATCACTTGATATCCAAGTGAGTAACTCTATTTATGGTATAAGATTTCTTTTATATTTAATGTTTAGTTTCCTATTTCCTAGCACAGGGTGAGCTTTCAAAGATGTGTAAATAGAGTTACATTGTTCCAGTTTGTGAAACTCTCATTGTATAGAACATGGAAGTAACCAGACGGATAAACAGAAATAATGTTGGCTATTAAAAGATGGAAACTTGAGTACATAGGACATCTGATGAGAGGGAAAAAGTATGCAGGATAAATTTCAAGGAAAGCAAAATGTGGAAAGACAAAGAAGATCCTGGCTTAGAAACCTGAAGGAATGGTTTGAATGCATTAGCACAAACCTATTTAGAGTGGCAGATCCATATAGCCATGATGATTTCCAACATTTGATAGAAGATAGAACTTGAAAAACAAGTTTAGAGAGAGGAAGTTTATTATAAACTATAGGAGTGTTTTAAGAAGGTCTCTGATCTCTAAGAAATTGGATAGCTGAGTTTAGCATGTAATGATTGATAGTGACACCAGTAAGATCTACTACAACTAATCTTATTTCCTATGAAAGGGTCTTGCTAGGAGCCTTTAGAAATGGTCATCAGATACTATATATCAGTGTAAGTGATATGAACACTTAGTATATCATACTAAGTGTTCAAAGTGCTTTGACTGAGTCAACAATTAGATATTACTAACTAAACTCATGATACTATGACTATAAGATAAGATATTGCGCATGTTTTTGTGACGTCATTGGAGACTTGCACGTTCGAAATGTCAGTTTTTGTATATATCAATAAATAATCTTTAATAAATAGTTTGGAGATATGCTTATGTGTACGATTATTGTAATTATTAAACCTCTTAACTTATTTTCGTCTAGTAATTTCATCACAGAATGCATACAAATCTCATTTAACTTTAACAAGAATTCAAATTCTAGTCTCCAATGACGGCATGCGCGAACCCGACCGATTTTGAGCTATGGGAAGATCCTATCTTGTTATTCATAGTATCATGACTAAACTGAGAGATCAACTGTGATGAGATAGGACTATTAATCTGTTAAATGGTTTGAAAGTATGTTGTAAGTGATGAATAGTGTATCAGGACTTGTGGCTATGTATTTGAAAGAATAAAGGTTGCATCTGGTATACATATTTCAGAAAGAACATTGTTTTCACATTTGGATAATTTAACATATTCAGGCAAACTGGTTGAAAGATTTTATTATTATTTTTTTTTTAATCTAAAAACTAATAATTTTGCCTGTCACATGCGATGGGGTATCCAATCAATTGGCATCTACAGTCAGTAATTCCATTTTAAAATAATAAACTTCTTGCATTTAAACCAAGTAAATATGACATATGATCTGGTACTCTGACCTGACATCATATTTTGTTACTATATCCTGTATATAAATATTTTGTTATCTTAAGATCTCTCCTTTCATATAACACATCACATGCTCCAGTCGGACCAATAACAACGGAGATATGATCTAATGCCCTTTTTTCAATGCCGCCATGTGTGTTTTCTCAACAGATTCGCTACTTCCGCTCCTTTTCAAGATGTATCATGTCATCATCAGACGAACCCCAACCACAAAACACTTATTAAGCGCAAGAATTAGCAATAAATCAACGGTATCGTTTCAAGAACAAAATATAATTGAAATGTCAGTAGGTATAGCAAATTAATTATCTCGTGGCGTCTACGTCATATTTGCGCGCAGGGCAAAGTCCGACAGGAGCTGTATAAGTGAATTGTAAAAACATGGGTTTAAACGTAGTACAGTGGAATTTCTAATTGAATTGGGAACAAACTTAAGTTAGCGGAATTAATTTATTTAAACCTTATTTATATGTTTTTGAGAAAGATATTAATATTTTTGTAGAAAAAATTTGATTGCAATTATCGTAATTAATTAATGTAAAACGTATTTGGATGTAACTTGCATATTTTATGGAAAAAATATTCTTTTGTATAACATTTAAATATAGTTTTAAGAAAATACAATTTTTAAAAATTTGTGTTAAAATATGTATTATTTTTACAATAATGGTTGACAACCCAAATCGCTGTCATTTTCTTCATCTGAAGAATTGTCATCAGAGCTAGTATCACTTTCGTCTTCTCTAATTGTTATTATCAAATCTTTAACTTGATCGACTACATGATGTCTCTCCAGATACTTTTGCTCAATTTTTTTAACATGATTACAGATATTTTGCCATTGGTCCACGGTAACGTTCTGAAACTTTTCTTCCGCTAATTTCCAGACATAATCCAACTTAAAAGTTGTGTTGCAAGCAGCAATTTCATTTTTAACTAATGCCCATATTTTCTCTATGGGATTTAACTCTGGGTGATAGGGTGGCAGACGTAATGCTACTATCTCTTTTGCAGCTAAGATCCTATCCACAACATATTGTTTGTGAACTGGCTTGTGCCTTTTTATTAAAGCATATAATTCAGGCTTCGTTGCTTTAGCCTCGTATAAAATACCTCTTTCCATTAGCCATTGTTGCATAGAGGCTTTCTTCCATGAAGTATTTGGATTCGGCTCCACCGTTATATTGTGGTAAGAGGCGTTATCTAACACCAAGACACATTTTCTTGGGGCGGCCGGCATAAATTTTTCTTGCAACCATTTTGTAAAATTTTTGCCGTTCATATCGTCATGGTAGTCCCCTGTTTTACAACCAGATTTAAATATATTTAATGCCCCAGGTACAAAACCAGATGCACCTCCAGCATGTACAATAATTAGGCGTTTTCCTTTTGATGCTGGCGATTTTAGGCATTTATTTTTGCCATCGTCCCATGCCTTAGGTACCGTGTGGGAACTGTGTATATAAGTCTCGTCACAGTATATAATTTCTCGGCCTTCTTCTCTATACTTTTGAATGTTTCTTAAATACTGAATTCTTTTTAGCTTTATGTCATGCGTTTCCATCAACATTTTCCTGTTGTTTTCAGTTCTTCTCCAACGGAATCCTAATTTTTTTACTAGCCTACGAAAAGAATCAATTTTTCCCGTAAAATTGATAGTACCTTCTTCATTTTTAACGGCTTGAAATACAGCTTTCATCGTAGGTCTCCTTTTATGTACGGCGGTAAATGAATAAATTATTCTTCGAACAATCTCCTCTTCATACTCATCTATTATACCTTTTGAGGTTGACGGTTTGTTTATATGCTTCCTTGGTGATGTAAACCTACTACCAACAGGTTTGTTGTCAGCTTCCTGTATTATTCGTTGTACTGTCCTAAGTCCAACACCACAAGCTGCCGCTACTCTTTCTTGTAGACTGCTTAGTGGGATTGTGGGTGTTCCTTGTTCTTTTTCTGCTTTCATGAACTGGTAAACGTTGAAAATGATTTCACGGCCTTGACTATGGACAACTCGCTTCGCGTTCCTCATAATGTGTGTTCTGCAAAATAAAAAAAGTGGCTCATATCTTATTGTAGAAAAGGTTTTTTTTGTTACAACAACAAGTATTAGGCAGTTCTGTAACAAATGGTTGTTTGTGGCATGAAGCAAGTGTGTTTATATAAATGTTTTTATTGTTGTATTTGACCACAGTATATTTTGTCTATAGCTATCGACTCATCATATGTTTGTGTCATGGTAACATTTTTTCTTCATTATAACACATATATTTTAGCAGTGATAACATGCTCAAATTAATAACGTAACAAATAATTGCTATGCTAGTTAACACTAAGTGATTTAGAAAAAACGTTTTAAACTAGCTTGTTCTAGTAATGCAACTTGACTTTAATTTTGTATATTACGATTAATGTTTCGACTAGCTGTATTCACTGATATTCTTGAAAATAAATACTGATAGTAAGTTCTCCTAACATAAATCTGTAATTATGAAAAAAATTAGACTTTGCGTTAAGTTACCAAAGACAGCACATAAAATATGTTAGTTCAACAAATACGTCTCCTGAAAGAACAAATCAACAACAGTGAATCGGTTATTATATCACTGAGTAGAAAACTTTGATTAGATATTACTCATTCGTTATAAATAACTTTGTACAAATAACAATGTATATAAAAATATATTTACCGCAAATAGAAAATTGTTAAACTCTTCAATAAACTGTTAATTCAAAAAAGTTTTTATATTTAATACCTAACTTACACACTAACTTTACTAGACACTTAGTACCTAACTACACACTATTTTTACTAGACTAATTATTAAACGTTGTGTAGAAGCGATCCGTTTGCTTCGGTTGATAGAAAATTTGTGGGCAATGCTTTTAGATCCGTTAGTAACCACGACCGTCAGACGAATATCGGCCGTTGGCGCACGATGACGTACACGCCACGAGATAATCCATTTACTATAGTTCAGATTTCTTTCCTAGGTGGCACTAGGAGTTATCATACCGGACAAACAGTGTGAGTTGTCACCTTGGCCTTTTATACAGATAGATATTATTTGGATTGTTGATCAACAGATGGAACTACATTTCAATTGATGGACAGTAAAACCCAAATATAAATTTTTCCTATTGTGCTCAACCTAGTTATATGTTTTCCTTGAATGAGGGATATCAATGCCAAAGGCTTAATATTTGCCATGGCATATAAATCCAAAATATTTGCTGTGAATAATGTGCCATTATCAACTCCTTTTAATGCAATGGAAAATTAATGTAGCTGTTAAATATCAAATAAAAAGTTATACTGCCACAACACACATTATCTCTATCTCGTAATGATTTCTACTTACAATGTTATATATAAGCTTCTGGTGCTGTATCATCTCAATGCTTGCAACTCTTTCTTACTCTTTCATATTCTCAATATCCACCTTAAATTATTGCTACCATTGTTTATTTAATTTTATATAATATTATTTTCTAGTACTGGAGAATCTGTACAAATAGAAGCAATATCGCAAGAAACAACCGGCCATCTTCCAACTAGCTACTGGATAACTGCAGCAGTATTCACGTGCATCTTCACTGTTTATTCCTTAGTTCATTTTGCAATCTACATGGATGGCTACTTCCGCACGTGCAACCAATACCGATCAACACTAGAGGTGCTGCTGAGCGTGCATGGTACAGCTCTGCCCGTCATATACCAAAGACTGCAGTGTCAAGGAGTTTTTGATTTTATGGACTACATGCAAACAGATAGCGGTAACGCCTATAGAGATGGAATTATTAACACTGGATTGTCACTGATATTTGGCGTTTCATCAGCATGTATAGCATGGATATCTTTCTTGGCAGCAAGCGTTGTTAATATCAACGTAGCAAGAAGAAATGATGAGGAGTAATTTTTTGTACCTATTAATTCATTTTTATAAACTTTCTTATCAGTGATGGCTTGTAAAGTAGCAGCTTTTACACTATAAATATTACAGATAGTAGTTTGCTCATGAGCCGTCAATGATATAAATGTGCTTACTGATTCTAACAGATAGTGCCACCCATATTTTAAGACAGCTATATATCCATTTGTTTCTGTACGATTCCTTAAGGGATCTAAGGAGTATTTTTTTCTATCCGTCCAGATTTATAAGGCATTCCATTTTGTTACTTTATATATTTTTTAGATTAAGATTATATCCACGGGTGTGAAATAGGAGTTTATTTTGCCACATTACATTACGTTTTTTTTATCTTAATTAGTATTTATAGACAGTATTTATGAAAATACAAACGTTGTGCCTTTCTATTATATCAACGTGTGCCTTTAAAAGGTTATAATATACTATGTCTTAGCAGCTAAGAAATATCACTAGCAGTCAGTGGTCAATATGAATATGTAGAACTTTCCATATAAAAATCAATGCACACCATTCAATACGGATCTACATGGAAATCCAGTAAAATCCAGTCCTCACTATGATGCAAATTCCCTTAACCAATATGTTGGTAGGAACACTGAAGTAGCATTTCTCTGAGGCGCCAAAGACTTTCACTGGCTTATTTTGGTTGTTTAATTCAGATATATTTTATTTCATATGAGAGGAAAAGAAATTCGTGGAATAAGATTGGATTATTGGAATATATGGAATAAACAATTGGATTATGTTGATATTCTTTCAAAAATCCAAAACGCAATTCGAAATGTTAAACAAAATTCTTAAAATGTAATTTTTATGATATAGAGTGAACAAAAATATTACAGCGTCAATTTGTTTTTTTTTAAACAATATCTAATTTTAGCCGAAGTGTATTCTTCTTATTCTTTATTTCAGTAATTAGGTATTTTCTATCCTTTTCGCATCAAAGTTTGCTTCATCTTCTCAATTATTTTTCAGTTATTAAGTAGTTATTCAGTTTTTGACCTATTCACTCATATAACAAAGTATATGTAACAATTGTCTTTAAAGTTTTATCAATGTAGCATTTTTTGTCTTGTTTTTAAGGCTTCTGTGACTTTTTTCGGACATATACTGAAATCTGACAATTTTGAAGAACATTACAAAACGAAACCAACTGTTGCCTTCGTAGCTTAGTACACAACATATTTATATGCAAACCATGGATGTATAAACACAGATGGACTCAGTTATTTACATAAAATTGTGCAGTCAAAATTATTTGAATAGGTCACATTCTCAGCACCTTCAACTGTTTTGTTTTAAAATTTCTTATTCGCGAGTCGCTGAAAAAATTACTCCGTATTTTATACTCTACAGGTGCTATCAAATCAAAATAATAATTTATTGGTTGGATTAATATATTTAATTGTAATCAAAATATCAAGTGTGCACATAGTGTGCATTATTATTTAATAATAGCGTATAATAGATATCAATCAATTATTTTATATGAAGAAGCACCGAAAACTATTTATAAATGGCAACGGTTGTTTACATTTCCCTGTCTTATGGATCTACGTCAAACTTCAAATGCTGTTCCATGTTTGTTTACTTTTTACAGTAGATGAGGAAAAAATGTTTTTCGATATTTTGGCTGTATTTTGAGTGATATTTGTGAAAAGTGAAATAAAATAAACGAAATATTTACATCCCGATCTCTCATTTCATTTGTAAGTACATACAATTTACATTATTTAAGATGAGGAAATGAGGAAGGGTGTTTGTTTACATTTTAATAGGCGTACCATTGGGTTTATTCATTTTCATTAATGTATTGAATAAGATATGAGTTCATGAAATCAGTAGACATTTTTAAATTGTAAGTAGACATCATCTGATTAAAAAAGATCGTTTAGTACCTTTTTAATTTAATATTTCTCTTGGATACAAATAAATTAGTAAAATGAATAATTCTCATTTATTTTTCTATGTAGGTTTCCAAATAATATTGACGATCGAACTATTTGGGTAGCAAATTTAGGAGAAAACATAAAGATTTTTATTGTAGCATTATTTTGATACCTATTAAAAATTAACTTGAATTCAACTATATTTAATTGTATTAATTTTAAAGCAAATAAAATTGTATTTTAATTTTTCTATAAAGACGTGATTTGTTAATTGTTAAACTCTCGTTTTTTAAAATTCTTTGAACGTGTTTTTATACATGATTACTACTTCCAATTTTTAAAATCTGAATAATTATCCGCGAGTAAAAATTCAAGCACGTTTATGCTCATTGCGGAAGCATCACATTCTATCGAAGCTTCAAAACATTGTGTGTTAAAGGTATCTTATTGCTGTGTCCATCTATGTTTATACGTCCATGATGCAAACAATTAGAACGTTCAGCAAAATCTTGCTACTGCTCTGATGTAATAAGCCAAATATTATGGCGTTGGAGCCATAGCAGGAGATGGAGCATTCATCTCATCAGCAGTTTGAGCTGATTTAGATTCAAACCGAAAAGTTCAACTAATGTCTCCAAAATTTTCGCACTTTCAGTCGTTTACGCACAGAGGTGCCATCTACTTTGACAACGAGGTCTGTTCCAATTCTGAAGTCAATCTGTCTACTCCAATTGTGGATCTGTAGCTACTACGAGTTTCTGGGCCCTTCTTGGTTTTAACAAGGCTATTATTTTAGATTTTCCCCATGATTTTGGAATTTAAACTGATTGCAAATGAAATGACTAGGAGTAGGATAAGTTATATTCTTATGATAATATATTAAGTCCCTATCTTAAAAACTCAACAAATATTTGTAAAATATTCAATGGTCACTGACTGTACGCGTATTAAACATACCATAAAATGTTGTGAATTGACTATTTATATTTTTTAAATCTTATAACATTTACACTGTTATTATTTACTTGTACTAATTGAATTGAAAGTCTGACTTTAACAATATTTTGATAAATTTACACGTATTTTAAGAGTTCTAAAAGTACAAAGTAGCTTTTATAGTATAAGTTTTTTGGTGTTTGATGTTTTTAATGTAAAAAAGAAATAAAGCTTTAAACAGAAATGTAATGTATTTACTAAAGAATACAGAATGATTTAGGAATGGCAAATAAGCTTACGAAAAATGATTTACTATTAAGATTTTAAATTCAAATGAAGTGAAAATGACTCAGAATTGACACCTGCAATATTTTGGAAACTGCAGTGCTAATTTAATATAAGAACTATCCAAGGAAAAGTATAATACAAATAGTCCAGTTGTCAGAGATATGACCTGTAAAAATTACACGAACAAGCTAATCTTAGCCGAGAAAGTCAATTTTGGGACCCCAAAAAAGATGCACACCACCAGGTTCCATGTTTGATTTATCAAGAATATGTACGCCATAAATAAAGTGTCAAACAAGAAATGTAGCTAAGGTAATTTTGAACAAAAATGGGTATTAGCACTTTTTGTGTAGAATGATCCGTTCTCTCGCATATAACACTTGAAGCAACCGGTGATTTTAAATGTCGTTTATTGCTAAATGTTAATTTAAAAAATTGATTTGTATGATATATACACTCACCGGCAAAATTAACGGAACACCTTAAAATTGGGACATGTTAGATGTCTCGAATTTCCTAAACCTGTTGTCCGATTTTAGTGATTTTTTTAGTATGTTATAGGTATATTATTTAAGAATATCGATGTAATAATATTGTTGCTAGACAGGTCAATGTCATTTTATACCGGGTGTAACAATCCTACTGTGTTTTTTCCTTAAAGTTCGGAACACCCTGTGGAATATTCTAGCATATATAAAATATTGAAATTAAAACTTAATTATAGCCCCAGGCTTTCTTAACATTTTCTTTTTTGATTCATTTGCTTATGTTTGATAATAAAAAAGTTAGGTACGTTAACAATTAGCCATGTTTTTCATCAATAAATCCTTATTTTCTGCTTAGTTTAAGAAAAAGCCTAAAGTAGGCTATGAGAAGTTAACAATTTAATGCACACACCGGCAAATTTAAAGAAACCTGTTATTAATGCAATATTTCTTTATATTTGTATTTTATAGACTATATCTACATAGCTTTGAAAGCTCCTTGTCACAAGAAAGTCTTAAATGTCAAAATGTCAATTTAATTTGTTTATTTGTATTGTGTTTTACATTTTACAGTCAGTGTGTGTGTTCATAACAAGTACAAACTTGTATTTAATTGAGCGCACAATAAGAAAGAGACTTAAAGAAGCCGGTTTCAAGTCATATGTGCCAATAAAAGCTCCCAGACTCCAGAGACACCATCGTTTAGCACGACTACAATTTGGTCGAATACATCAAAATTGGAATGATAACCACTGGAGTCAAATTCTCTTTACGGACGAGAGCCGTTTCTGTGTAAATTACATCGACGGTAGAGAAAGATTGTATTAACGCCAAAGAGAACGAAATGCCCCTTTCAATTTTACTACGACCGTACCTTTTGGTGGAGGTTCAATTATGGTGTGGGGCGGTATATGTTTGGGAGCAATAACAGAGTTAGTGGTGATTGATGGTGGAGCATTAACAGCAGATAAGTATATCAGAGATATTCTCCAAGACCATGTGGTACCTTTTTCACCATATATTGGCGAAAATTTTATTTTATAGTATAAGATATTTCTTATTACAAGTGGGTATAACAACGATGAATTGGCCAGCTTGTTACCCAGACCTAAACCCGATAGAGGATATGTGGGACATGCTAGGCAGAAAACTTAGGGCACGGGTTCCTGCTATTCAAAACAGAGAAGAAGTCACAATTGCAAAAGATTGAGGAATGGGAGAGGCTGCCCAACAACTGATCGATAGCGTTATCAGAAGTATGAGAAGACGAATAACTGCAGTTGTAAGGGTTCGTAGGGGAAACACACGCTGTTAAAGCCAAAAAAATGCATAAAAAAACAATTTAAGTTCAAACTGTACAATAAAGTTAATGCATTTAAAATCCGTATTTTGTTGAGTCTGACATCTTTGTGTTTTATTTCTTCTTAAACAGGTTTTATATTGTACTACCATTGTAATATAAATTCAAAATACTTCACCAACATTCGTATTATGATATTATCTAAACAGTATATAGACTAGAGAGAAAATACTCAGATTTTATGGTTGTTCCTTTAAATATGCTGGTGAAACTAAGAAGAAAATGAGCATTTATTGATGAAAAACATGGCTAGTTGTTAACGTACCTAACTTTTTTATTATCCAACACAAGCAAATGAATCAAAAAAGAAAATGTTAAGAAAGCCTGAGACTATAATTGAGCTTTAATTTCAATATTTTATATATGCTAGAATATTCCACAGGGTGTTTCGAACTTTAAGGAAAAAACACAGTATGATTGTACACCCGGTATAAAATGACGTTGACCTGTCTAGCAACAATATTATTTCGTTGATATTCTTAAATAATATACCTATAACATACTAAAAAAATCACTAAAATCGGACAACAGGTTTAGGAAATTCGAGTCATCTAACATGTCCCATTTTTAAGGTGTTCCGTTAATTTTGCCGGTGAGTGTATATATGCTGATAAAGTATCTCAGCTACGTCTTGTTTGAAACATTGTTTTCTAACTACGGCGTAGAGATTCTTGGTAAATGGATGTTCGGGAAGATGGGGGATGTATGGGATGAGGAAGTTCGGGAGGAGGTTGGCAAACTTTTGGGATTTCGAAATTAACATTCGGAAAATTCAGCTTGTTCGTATGATTTTTAGAGTGGCAATTTCGTCTCTAACGATCGGAGTTTTCCTTTTCATTGGCAAAAATAACAAAAAACTAGGTCATATTCAGAAAATGTTCTTTTGGCGTATTTTAGTCGAGACATTGTGAGGAGATTGAGCGGACTGCAGAAATGTCAAGGCTCCATAAAGTTCTCTCAAAAGACCCTCAGATAAGTCTTCCATCGCTCCAAAACAGTCTGGTGAATACACTCGGAATTGTGAAGAGACCATCAAAGAGCTTTTTGCACTTTCCTGAGTTTGAAACAAAACTGATACTACTAGACCCATGGTAGACTAGACTGGATTAAATGACTTGTGGTTCTAGGGAAAACTGGCGTGTGGCAAAAAAATAGTAGTAAAGCAGGATAAAATCAAGTGTGCAATAAACTCAGTTAAGCCATATAAATCACCGCGCCCGGACAGGATTTATTCAATACTGCAGGCTAGCTTCGGACTGGGGTACATACCAAAAGCATGGAAGCTAACAGAAGTGGCTTTTATATCCAAACCTGGCAAAATCGGTCAGGAAAGAGCTTAGTCCCTGCGGCCGACAAGTCTGATTTCATTCGTACTGAAGACTCTGGGAAAACTGCTCAATATGCATATTAGGGTTGGTGCATTGGTTGAAAGTACTATTTATCAGGAACAGTATGTGTACTGAGCAGGAGTTTCCACAGAAACGGAACTGCACCATATCATACACAGTGTGGAATACGTTCTGGAAAACCAAGGGGTGATGTTGGGTGCAATCACAAGGGCGATTCGTCTAAAAGGAATTGAAGAAACACGCTGCAGGTGGATAGACTGCAAGTTGAGGAGCCGTGTGATATGTAATAAATTAATGTATTATTTATTTAAAATAAATAAAAAGTATACAAAACTCTCGTTGATTTTTTTATCTGAAAAAACAATTGATTTATTGTTTGAGTGGCCACTATTTAAGTATGGTATAAGAAGAAAATATAGGTACACTTTTTGGTAGTTGTCTTTCAAATTAGTGTAATTTAGTAATTATTAAAAACATAAAAGTTTATACGATTACCAATATCCTTGTCATATCCTGCTTCCTGTTGTCTTATACGCCATTTTAATCGAAAACTTACTTAGATGATTGTGTGAAATTATAACGAAGCAACAGTGCTGAAATATATATATATATATATATATATATATATATATATATATATATATATATATATATATATATATATATATATAAAATATAAAAATTAAATATATACATATCGAACGAATTTAAAACGGATCATACAATTTAATATATGTCTGTTTGAACTGCATTTGAAATAGTGGACCAATATAAAACTTGGACAAAAATAAATCTATACCCGGTGTTAGACATTGTATAAAATATCGTTCAACTATCCGTCAACTTTTAGAACCCACCATAGTCTAGAGCGTAGTTCAAAGTCAATCGCCGTGTAATAATCCGATTTGCGGATCTTTTTGAGAGTTATATCTTCTTCGTATCTTTAAATAAATCGGATATTTGCCTATATTTTTTATTGTATTTACCAATCTACTACAACAGACTAATAACAAAAATAAACTTAATGGTTTGTAGTTATTTCAGAAGTTTGTAGTTATTTTAGAAACATCTAGTGGAATGATATTGGCAACACCGCTCAAAATCTCCATCACAGATAAACGAAAGAGGGGCTTGCCTAAAGGCGGCCACTCACGATACAGCGGCGTTGTTCAACTGCGTTTTTAACTACACACTTGCTTTGATCATATTATAGAAAATGGAAATGGCTTGATTTAGCGAGAATTTTTTAAGAGAGTTTTTTAAATTATATAAAAAAACAAGAATGCTTATAGCGAATAAAAGGTAAAACGTATCACGATAGAAACGTCCGAAAACAGGCAATGGACATTCTAGTTTTAAAGTTCTAAGAAGTAAACAAAGATACGAATGAAGAGTATGTAAGAAAAAAAATTAACAATTTTAGAACATCCTATAAAAGAGAATTAAAATTAGCAGTGCAGTCCAGTAAATCGGGTGCAGGGGCAGACGAGATTTATTTTGCACCAAAATCTTGGATTCTTTGCACAAGAATCTACGTTTTATTTTAGGTTTCTTTTTACGCTTAGTTATACACAAAGTAAGAGATGCTAAAATGATTGTTTGATTTGCCATGGTCGAGAACCGAATAAATACTGCGGCGCAGTATGGTGTGTGGGGGGCACCATATATACCAACAAATTGAACAACGCCTCTGTCCGATTATGTCGAACGACACCGCTGTACCGTGTGTGGCCGGCTTTAGGAAGCGATAGGTGGTTTGAACACCTATGAATGAGTTCTTGAATTAGTTCAGAATCCAGCAGCCCGCTGAAATATTGGATTTTTATAATATAATTATTTGACAACCTTTTGTTGGCCAACCATCTACAGCACAATTGAGCCGAAATACATAATATTTCGTATGTTCCGAATTTATTTCGTTCAATCTGTATAACTAAGTTATTCATTTTGACATTTTTACTACCTTAGAGTAATTATTATTTTATAGGATATTATTTCCATTAAATTTTTTTCATTGAATTTAACGATTTATGTCGAAAATGTGCCTTTCAATGGTTCTGTTTGAGTTTCTGAAACTTCTAAAATATATTTTAGTGACACTTATTTTAAGGCACAATAAAAATAACGTCAAATATGAGTGTGTATTTCCTAGGTTCCCTGGCTAACATGCCAATGATTTGGGGTACAATTTTATAAAACCATTTAAGTAAAAAAATTCACTTTTATTAAAAAAAAAGAATCCAAATAAAAATTTCAAAATCTACGTAAAACCTCTATAGAATTAAAATATTTTTATAGAAAACATATTTTAAAAAATAAGCTGATTTCCGTATATAAAGAGCGCTGTTTGTTAGTTTTAGTTAGTTAACAAGTGAATATCGTATTGTAAACTTAAAATATCTAGTTTATATAAATTAGAATTGCTCCTTTTATTGTTAAATACGTTACAGTGGTGTTATGGTGTGAGGTAATTTCCTAATTTAAAAATAAATTAAGCGGTGACTTTTGAACTTTTAAAAAGTATTGTTCGTCGGGAATATTCGCGTATTTCGTTAGTGATTTTCGTAAGAAAGAACATTTGAAAAGTACGTGTGTGCCTGACCAAATATGTTGCCAGTAGAACTTTCAGTAAAGGAGTTACGTGGACAAGTAGAAGAACGGGATGTAGCGGTCCTAAGTAGATCCTTCAAGAACGTTTGAAGGATGTTCTTAACAAGAAGAGATTATCTAGAGACACTCCAGTTTTAGTCAGCAGAAAAAATATTTAACAAAAATAATTCATGGAAAACTTGAACATGTTTCTAGAAGATTTGACGAGAACTTTTGATGTTTCTCAGATGATTGAGGAAACTTCTACAAATAATGACGATAAATTCGAAAATGTCTCTCAAATGATTGGGGAAACTTTTAGACAGAATGATATAGTTTCTCAAATGATTGAATAACATTCTAAAAATATTTCTAAAAGATTCAATGGAACCTTTCAAATCATTTAAGAAGAATGTAGAACAGAACAATGAGAAATTTGAAGAAGTTTCTAGAACATTCGATAAGATACAGAAAAATAGAAAGCAGAGGTACTGGTTAAAGAATTCTTTAACCAAGGGCGAAACTTCGAGTCAACCCTCTTTCAAAATGTTTTTTAAATTTATTGGTGTCAGTAAGACCAGAACAACACCCCTGCCTCCTCAATCAGATGGAATGGTCGAGAGGATGAATCGAACAATGGGTAAACACCTGTCCAAAATTGTAAACGAACATCTAAGAGATTGGAACCAGCACATTCATTTATTTAAACTCTAACCTGGCTGATGTTAGGTTGTGAAGTTCGTTTACCCTGCGACCTAGAGTTTGGCTGCAGACCTTCCAAAGAATATGTTGCAAGCGAAGAATATGTCGACCCCCTGCAGTTAAGAATGAACAACATTCATGAACTTGCCCGACGACACACCCAGTTAGCCAGTGATAGCATGAAAGATCAATATGAATCTCGATACAAGAATGAAAACTTTGAAGTAGGTGATCTTGGCTTTATAATCCACAACGTCGTCGAGGCTTGTCTCCTAAACTGCAAAGACAATGCGAACGTCCGTATGAAATTAAAAAGAGAATATGACGTAATAAGTTGCCAAAAGCTAAACCAAAACTTGTTCACATAAATCGTCTTTTACCTTATGCTGACTCAATTGAAACAAAAGAACCACAACTCCTGCAACATGAGATCAAAGATGACCGACGACCAAGCTTAAGGAATTTATGTCAAATTACATAGAAAGAAAGGGTGCTAGATCTGGCGTGATCAAGTTCAGCAGGCTTTATTTAGTGTTCCGGAAAACGTATCTAAAAAAAGGCCAAAAATATTGTTTATCAAAAAGCATTCAATTAATACATATTTTTTCGTAGATACTGTTTTTGAGTTTTTGTTCTTCTTCTTACGGTGCCTTATCCTTAAGGACGTTAGCCATTACATTTGCCCATTTAATCTTATTTGTAGCAGCCCTGAATAGTTCTATGGAGGTCTTGTTCGTCCATTGCCGTAGGTTTTTAAGCCAAGAGTTCCTTCCTGGTTCTCTTTTGTTATTGACTTTTCCTTCGATTATAAGTTGGAGCAGTTCATACTTTTGATTTCTTATGATGTGACCAAAATATTGTGTTTTTCGTTCTCTTATTATAAGCATAAGCTCTCTTTCCTTATTCATCCTCCGCAAGACTTCCGCATTTGTCGTATGGCTCATGTAGGATATTCTGAGCATTTTACGGTAACACCAGAGTTCAAATGATTGGATTCTTTTTTGTGTTGCTTCTGTCATTGTCCAGGCTTCAACACCATAGAGCAAGGTGGAGAAAACATAGCACTTAATTATTCTAGTTCTCTATTCTAGTACATCTTTCAACTAGCACACGTATTGAAAAAAGTGCTTCTCTTGTACCGAACCCATTCTTAAAACCAAACTGAGTTTAGCCAGTGTGTTCGTCTAGTTTATTGTATACTCTTTTGTTAGGTTGTCTTAATTTTTAATTATCGAATTTTGACACATTCTTTAATTCTAAGACGGGACGAAGTTTACTGGGTCAATTAGTAGAGGATAACAACATCTACGTTAAGTCATATGGAAAACATAGGTGAGAAACAAAAGCCATCATGTTTTGCACGTGCTATAAATATATATATTTCATAAATAAATAAGGAATGTAACAATAATTCAGTAATAAACAATATCAATATTGTATAAATAGGTAAACTTCACATTGTAACAAATAAATATCTATTTTCTAACAATCTAATTGACCTGTTTCATACAGCTGTGGCAATTGATACTCAAATCTGACGTTAGATGAGAGATGAAATTTATGACCTCTTACAAACAGACTTCTAAACTCACGCAAAAGACATAATTACATATTTAAGTTCCCCCTTTCTTCTTACATTTTTAGATTACAAAACTAATTTACTACGAATTATAGAAAACTAATTGCCTGTATGGAGTTGCTTCTATGTGTTGTTAGTAGTTTGTTTTAAAGGTTCATAAACTAAACCCACACCTTGTGACGTCACGAGTTTAACTGTCCACTAAGAGCACGAAAAATTATTATTTTTCATCTAATACTGCAAAATATTTCTCAAACAATATTGAGAGAAAAGCTGCCACGTTTACAGTTCGAGAATCAACCAACAGATCAGGGATCTGTTCTTAAATGTATGCATTTGTATTTATTCTATTATATTAATACCTTATGTCACATTCAGCATACATTCGAGAACAGTGCATAAAATGTTCACAAAAGAATTTTTGTTCTTTGGCAAATATACCAACCATATGGTTATTAAATGTCAGAGGCAAATTCGAGTTATATAAAAAAAAACGATTTTTATTAGGTATTTAAAGAATAGACTGTCACAATCACACGCTAATAAATGTTTTACATCAAAAACTATTTGATACAACTCAACTCAGTATAATTAAATTTTTTAATTTTCACTCTGATTTTTTACTGC
This sequence comes from Diabrotica balteata, assembly GCA_918026665.1. Taxonomy (NCBI): domain Eukaryota; kingdom Metazoa; phylum Arthropoda; class Insecta; order Coleoptera; family Chrysomelidae; genus Diabrotica; species Diabrotica balteata. The sequence continues at coordinate 178,893,912 of OU898276.1, forward strand.
ACTTCTGATATTTCTGGAACTAGCCTCGGACGTTGAACATAATAATTATTTCATTTAATTATTTACAATGAAAAATTTTGGACAAATTTAAAATCTTGTAAAATTGACTGGACGCAAATATCTTCCTTGATTATGGAAGTTAAAAAAAAATATTGGTAACTCATTCAAAATCTTCAAACTCTTGGGTTTGATCCGTCTTTACTAAGGAAATAATAAAAGTTAGTAAGTATTCAATATATACGAGTAGGTACTGGTCAATAAAAGTCTTAAATGAATTGGATCAAAATGACAAGGTTTTCAAGACTTTGAATGTCTATAAGTTTGGTTTTTATAAACTAAATATAATAGATTTCAATAAGTACCTAATGTAGGACCATATAAATACTCTATAGGATTTGTCTTTTTTTAGTGCTAAATTTACATAGAAGATGGGTAATTGAATATTTTGGCAACTTTGACATATGACTTATAATGAATGTATAATGCGTTGCAAGATACGAGAATAGATTGACATTAAACTAGCCTTTGATAGATGGTGCTACTTGATACCAAATTGTTTTCGGTGTTGATATTTGCCATTCATGACATGACGTCTGTCAAAATTTTAAGTTTTAAAAACAATTAGTTTGGTTTTTACAGCCGTCAAAAGAAAGCAAATTTTGTGTTTTCAGAGAAATGGAAAAAGTCGAGTACCGTTCGGTGATTAAGTTCCTCCATAAAAAGGGTAAAACGAATATGCAAATCAAAGCCGACCTGGACGAAGTTTATGGTGAGGTTGCACCTTCGTTAGCAACAGTAAAATTTTGGAAAGCTGAATTTGTTCGTGGTCGTAGAGTGTTTTTGATGATGAGCGTCCCAGGAGGCCAAATGAAGTCACCACGCCGGAAAATGATCAACAATGTCCATGACATGATTATGGCAGATCGTCGAATTAAGCCCCGCGAGTTAATAGAGGTCCTAAACATTTCCTACGAACGCGTACACAACATCATTCACAATCATTTGGACGTGAAAAAGTTATCCTCGTGATGGGTGCCGCGTTTGCTGACAATCGATCAAATGCAAAAACATGTGACCACTTCGGAGAGGCTTTTGGTGATGATAGGGCACGATCTGAAGGATTTTTTTCGCCGATTTAATATCGTTAATGAAACCTGGGTGCATTATTACACACTGGAAACCAAAGAACAGTCGAAACAGTGGCGCAAATGCGGCGAAGCTCCGCCGAAGAAGGCAAATAGTGCACATTCGGCCGGCAAAGTGATGGCGATTGTTTTCTGGGATGCGAAGGGCCATCTACATCGACTACTTGGAAAAAGGAAAAACACTCAATGGTGAGTACTACGCAGCATTATTGGATCGATTCGATGCCGAATTGCGTCCAAAACGCCCTGGTTTGGAACGCAAAAAAGTGCTCTTTCACCAGAAGAATGCACCGGCACACCGATCGGCCGTCGCCATGGGAAAATTACACGAATTGGGCTATGAATTGGTTGAATATCCACGGTATTCCCCAGATCTTGCCGCCAGCGATTTTTTCCTGTTTCCAAACCTAAAAAAATGGCTCGGAGGATGGCGTTTCGCAACAAATGATGAAATCGTCGCTGAAACTTCGGCCTATTTTTGAAGAGCTCGAGCAAAAGTACTATTCGGATGTGATTAAAAAATTGGAACATCGTCTTACTAAGTGTATCGAGCTAAAAGGGCACTATGTTGAGAAATAAATCGATTTAATTCCAAAAAACTTGTTTTTTTTTTCTATAAAAAGGCTAGTTTTATATCAATCCAACCTCGTATAGTAGAAAATCGTGTCGTGTTGCAAGTGGTGTATAAGAAAAGTGGTGTATTAATCGAGACAAGTGGGGTGCGCCCACATAAACTATGAAAATTTATGGGTGTTCAGATGTAGATGATAGGAAAACCAATAAAAAAAAGTACAAATCAGAACAAACTACAATAAAAATTAACAATTATTATTATTTTTGACTTGACTCTATAACTATGTTCAGGCAAGGGACTAAGTATCAAGAATAAAATTAAAATTATAATCCCTTACGGCAAAAGGAAAAAACAGTCATTATTAAATTACCAAAAATCAAAAAGATAATTTGAGTAAGTACCTGACCAGACCTGTATTCAGACCAGAAGTCTTCGTTCAAGAGAGGTGCAGATAATCAAAAAGTTAACAAAGATAGTAAAGAACATAGTCATCTTTCTAGTGAGGCGAAGAAAATAGTCTCTAAATGTTTATTCTGGAGAATAATTAACATTATTCTCAAAAAATGTTAATACAAAAATATTTTTGATGTTGACAATGCGTTCATTAATAGGGCTAAAAAGGGCTTAATTTGAACAAGATGTCTGTGAAAGTGATTTGAAAATCTAAATGGAAAAGTTTAAATTGTTGAATTCCTGCTTCCCTAATTATTTTTACACCAAAAGTCATTGAAAACTATTTGTGAATTAATGAAATCTGTATCGAAAACTAATGTTAAAATTGTTCTTTTAATTTCGTTAAAAGTCAGACCACACGCAGTGCAAGAATGAGTATAACGTGTTGCGTTTGGTCATATTGATGTTTCTGATATTTCAATCTTAACCATGGTATAAAAAAAAGATTTGTGGTTAAACTGTGTCATAACTTTCAATACATCTTAAATCAATATTATCAAGCGCAACACGTCATACACATTCTTGCACTACGTGTGGCCTGACTTTTAGGGGTGGCCTGAAAAATGTATTATATTTTTGCAAAATTTTGGAGTATGATTAATTCGTAGAACAAGTGTAACATTTGTTTTTGATATATATTTCAGTCCTCTACACATAGTTTCTTAGGACTTTTGATGTAAAATAATTGGGTAAGCAGGAATTCAACAATTTAGAATTTCCCATTGAGTTTCCTATGGCCCGTTTGACAATTCACCACCCGGTATATATATATATATATATATATATATATATTTGTTGTTTACAAAACAATACTGTCTGATCATGTTTTAATGCCGCAGAAGTGATCGTTTTGAAATCAATCTCAAAAGAATAGATATTTAGGAGTCCTATGGTACTTATTGAAATATATTGACTACTTAAATACGATCATTATATTTAAAGTGTTTAAAACACAGGATGAAAAACTGATAACACTTCATTCTCTTGCAATATATGCAGTACCCCTATCTACAACGGTATTTACAAACAGTGTTTAAGTTTCTCATCCGGACGCGGTATTTCTTCAAAATTACTAAAAAATTAAATTAAATGGTTGAAAGCACAATTTCTATACAGGATGACGTAAATATTTAACACTAAATATTACAAAATAAAAAAAAGTTATTTCTATGTTCTTAAAGTCATTTCTTGTTTATATTAGTCACATTAAAGAGGCGACAGAAATAGAAAGCAGTCTCAAATAGTTATACTCAACTTTGAATACAGTAATTAATGAGTTCAATAATTTAGGATTAAAAGTAAAAATAGAAAATGCAAAGATCGTACAACACCAGATAATCTTTTCATAAACAATAAACAAATCCAATTTCCACGCAAATTTCAATGTCTTGGTTGTGTGTGACGCAAAACAGTCCCTGTCTCTTTTTAATATGCCCGTTTTACCGACACATGACTTAAACGACCAGTGAGAAGTTCATGTGGTCGATAAAACCGACCCATCGGACAGAGATGCAGGGACTACTTTGCATCTTCGTCGAATTGGGGGAATGCGATTGTATTGCAGCAGTCAGTATATCTTGTATTATATGTATATGAGTAAAACTGTAAACAGCAGAAATAAGTAAGATTACTAGGAAGTAAGCGTTCGAAATTTTAGAAGAGTGGTAGTTTTACAATAAAAAAAATTACTAACATAATTATCTACATTTACTATTACTATATTCTAATTACCTACATAAATGAAGGCAATAGTGCTATTTTACCAAAACAACACAGTAAAATGCTTCCGCAGTCACCATACCTCCAGATTTAGCCCCAAGCGACTACTAATTGTTTGCTTAATATAAAGAAATGCTCCAATGAAGGATATTTGGACGAAATGAGGAGGTTATTGCAGAATCTGAGTCATGATTTAAGGAAAAAGGCAAATCATTCTATAAAAGGGCATCGAATTGTTATAGAAGCGTTAAAATCATTATAGCACTTTGGAAGGAGACTGTGTTAATAAATAAGGTCGAACTTAGACTAAAAGCTATTGTTTTATTAGTTAGACCTGGGACTTTAACCAAAAAACAAGATCAGAAAAATTCACAGTAAAAAGGAGAGGGAAGTTTTTATAATGTTAGACATTAGTTAGTTTGAAGAACTACATTTAAAAAGGCTCAGAACCTAGACAAGAATAGAATATACTCGTCATTTCATAAGATATACAAAGAAATAAACTTATCATATTCACTAACTTCGCTATAGCGAACATGTACAGCTGCGGTCACTGAATGGTTTACACCTTAATTTTTCGTACGGATTTTATAAAAGTGCTTGTCAAAAACAAACAAGAGCAATTGATAAACTCAATCAATTTAATCAACTTATTGTGTACGGGTCCGCCACTGGTAACGTCACTTTAATGTAAAATGTGCGTGTAAACGAGGTAAAAATTCAAAAAATCGGCTACTAGATATTTAAGGGTATTAACTATTCAATGATTGCAGCTGCATATTAATGCAAAAAGTGCCGTTAACATAGACTAAATTCCAGACGCATTTCCTGTCACAAAAGACTTGAGGTAACGATATTCTTTATCTTGAACTCGATTCAAAATCTACATTCAGGAAGCATTAAACAGCTAGAAAAGAAAATGCACAGGGATGTGGATAGAACTTGGGTAAAAGTATATAACAAATATTTCCTTCGCAGACGATCAAATGAGGCAATCCATGAGGAAGACATGGATTATATGATTCGAAATTTAACCGAAAAATATGAAAACTGAACAGAATATTTGAGAATAAAGGATGATGAAAGAGACTCACAACTCTCGATTAGATATATAAAAAAAGCGAAAAATTTAAATACCATGGCATAGTGACATCGAACAAAAATGACAATCTACAAGTCCGTTGTAGAACCAATTGTGACATACACATCTGAATGTTGGCAAATGAGGATGAAAGAAAAGAAAAACTGGAATTGGTCTAAATAGACTATCTAGTAACAGCGTGTCGGATATCCAGACTTGAACACATGCCAAATGAAGAAATACGCAAAACAGGAAGGATTTGCAATACCGTAGATACAATAGAACCGAAACAACTTTTATGGTAGGGGCATGTAATGCGAATGAAACATTAACGAAAGCCAAAGTAGGCCTTAAACTATGTTCCATGGAATAGAAGACGGAAAGGAAGACCAGCATTAGAATGAAGAGAACGAATAGTGCCATAAATGAGGAGGATAATGGACCGACCGAAACCTATATATATATATATATATATATATATATATATATATGTGGCAACTGGAAAATTGAAGCAAGGGACAGAACAGAATGGCGTAGAAAGCTTGAGAAGGTCGAGGCCCTCTAAGGGCTGTAGCACCAAGATGATGATGATGATGATGATGAATGATGATATATATATATATATATATATATATATATATATATATATATATATGTGGCAACTGGAAAATTGAAGCAAGGGACAGAACAGAATGGCGTAGAAAGCTTGAGAAGGTCGAGGCCCTCTAAGGGCTGTAGCACCAAGATGATGATGATGATGATATATATATATATATATATATATATATATATATATATATATAAATATATATATATAAATATATATATATATATATATATTCACTAAGTGAAATATTTAATGAAATATACAAGACAGGAAAAATACCAGTAGAGTGGTTCAAATCAGAGTTTGTACCATTGCCCAAAAAATCAGGAGCAAAAGAGTGTGAAGATTATAGATCCATACGCCTAATGGGCCATCTTCTGAAGCTGTTTTTAAAAGTCATCCACAAAAGAATTTACCCCAAATGCGAGGAGCAAATTGCGCCCAATCAGTTTGGATTTGTGAACGCCATTTGTACGAGGAAAGCGCTATTTAGCGTGCAGATATTGTTTCAGAAATGTAGAGATGTCAGCTGTAATGTTTTTGCATGCCTGATTGACTACAAGAAGGCTTTCGATAGTGTCAGGCATGAACAAATGATGGAAGTGCTGAGGAGGATAAGGATTGACGGAAAATATTTAAAACCAAGCTATATTGGAATCAATCAGCGGTGCTCCGAATAGATGGAGAATATACAGATCAGGTCAAAATCTTAAGGGGAGTGAAACAGGGGTGCATAAGTTCACCACTGATATTCAATCTGTACTCGGAGCACATTTTTAAAGAGGCTCTAAAAGATATTGCGGAAGGCATCTCAATAAATGGAGTCAAGCTCAATAACCTTCGGTATGCAGATGATACAATAGTGTTTTTCAATACCATAGAAGGGCTGCAAAACTTAATGAACAAAAAAACGGAAACAAGTAGAAAATATGGACTGGATATAAACACCAGCAAAACCAAGCTAATGATCATCAGCAAGGAAATCATAACTGGAGCAAATCTATGTGAACCAAATGAGAATTGAACGTGCCTCACAATACAATTAATTGAGAACTATTATCAATGAGTCGTGGGACAATACCCAAGAGATTAAATGTCGCATCTGAAAGGCAAAAAAAGCATTCTTAACTATGAGTTCTGTGTTCAAGAGCCACGCCCTCATCCTACAAACAAAAATAAGGCTCCTTAAATGTTACGTGTACTCAGTGCTTCTGTATGGAGTAGAAACGTAGACATTGAAGGCGGAAACTCATGGTACCTATGTAGTTAATACTGTTGAAATAGATAAAAATCTTTACAAAATAAATCCTAGTCCAGAACGTGCATGGATGAAAGCTGAAATTGGCAATAAATTAAAATGTCTAAAATTTGACTAAATTTTACAACATCCTGTATTTTACAAACACATAGTACTTTTAACTATATGACGAATTTAACAATCGACACCTGTAATTTCTTTATATCCTATCCGTTCTTACACAAAAATACAATTGCAATTTCAAAAATACTTCATTTCTTTAACTCTACTTTAGTCTTTATCATAATTTTGATTTACAGCAATTATTACTTTTTAATTTTTAGTCCTTATCTCCATTTCAATATCGAAAAATTGTTCTCGTCGATCAAACTAATAACTATTTAATTTAAATTCAAAATATATTATTTCAATGTTATTCTGAATTTCTGGTAAAAGTGCAATTTGACAAATTTGGAAAGAAGCGTCATTTACTCACTCGAATATCTAAGACTTTTTTATATCTAAAACAATACTATAAATCAAGATTTTTGATGTGTATTGTTGAACGACTGTATAGGCGACTTCAATGCAATAATTCGGAAAAGTCGACGAGGCCAGACTGTAAGTCCTTATGGTCTAGGACAACCTAACGATCAAGGACAGAGATTGTATGAATTTTGTAAAGACAACGATCATTGCAAACACCTGGTATAAACTACCCAAGCGACGACTATACACTTGGAAAGCTCCATTTGATGATGGCAATATCCCTGAGTCCTCAAGAAATCAAATAGACTATATACTTGTAAATCAGCGTTTCCGAAATGCCGTCAAAAAAGTCACTACATTTCCTGGGGCAGATATTGGATCTGATCATCAGCCACTTGTAGCAGATATTAAATTAAGGTTAAAACGAATTCAGCGACAAAAACCAAAGTACTTAACTTTGACAATATACAAAACATAGGAGTGAAAGAAAAGAATAAAAAACATCGGAGAACAACTAGAAGATCCAGAAGAACTATGGAGTGAATTTAAAAACCGAGTTAACGAAATATCCATAAACAATGATTATAGAAAAAACTATCAAAATCAAGAAAAATAAATGAAATAAAAGAAACAACAACTGAAGACAGATACAGAGAAACCGAAATCGTGGATGACCGACAAAATACTAGAACTTATGAATCAGAGAGAAAAAATAAAGAAAATCTCCAAGAATATAAGAGAATACATACCATCGTCAGACCAAAGATAAGAGAAGCCAAAGAGAAACAAAAAACAGAAAAATGTCAAGAAATAGAAGAGTATCAGATCCGATATGATGTCCATTGTCCATTGAAAGGTGAAGGAAATAGCTAGAAAGTTTCGAAAAAGCGGAAAAATAACAGATGATGAAGGCAATCTTGCCATAATCAAAGAGATTAAAAGAAAGTATAGGAAGAATATTCAGAGAAACTTTTCCACGACCTTAGAACAATACAAGAACCAACCATTGAAGAAAATTCAGGTCACGAAATTCTACCAGAATAAATAACGGCAGCCGACTGACAAATAAAAAGCACTTGATGAAATTCCTGCAGAACTGCTGAAACTATTAGATGCAGAACTGAAATATTTAATGAAATATACAAGGCAGGAAAAATACCAGTAGAGTGGCTCAAATCGGAGTTCGTAACATTGCCCAAAAAAAACCAGGAGCAAAAATATTCGAAGACTAGAGGACCATAAGCCTAATGAGCCATCTGCTGAAGCTGTTTTTAAAAGTCATCCACAAAAGAATTTACCGGAAATGTACCCAATCAGTTTGGATTTGTGACCGCCGTTGGTATGAGGGATGCTTTATTTAGCGTGGAGGTATTGTTTCAGAGTTATGAAACTCCTGTATCATACCGGTGCTCACCTACGGGGCACAGACATGGACATTTACACAGGCCAATTTGGATAGGATAAGGAAGGCACAAAGAGCGATGGAGAGACAAATGTTGGGTGTATCACTTAGAGATAGAAAACGTAACCAGTGGATCAGAACCAGAACAAAGACAGTAGACGCGATAGAACAAGCAGCAAAACTGAAATGGAAATGGGCTGGACACAATGAACGTCTCAAAGACGGACGATGGAACAATGCCATCGGAAAGTGGCGTCCATACAATGCAAAGAGATCAAGAGGCAGACCACAGATGAGGTGGAAAGATGACATCAGGAAACAAGGAGGTCCCACATGGCAGAGAACAGCTCAAGATAGGGAAAGATGGAGAGAACTGGGGGAGACCTATATCCAACAATGGAAGGATAGAGAATAGGTTCAAAAAAAAATTGTTTCAGAAATGTAGAGATGTCAGCTGTGATGTTTTTGCATGCTTGGTTAACTACAAGAAGGTTTTCAATGGTGCCAGGAATGAATAAATGATGGAAGTGCTGAAGAGGACAGATATTGAGGGAAGACACCTAAAAATAATAGCTAATCTGTATTGGAATCAATCAGCGGTGCTCTGAATAGATGGAGAATATACAGATCAGGTCAAAATCTTAAAGGTACGATTCCGAACACGACCGCAAACTGTAAACCGCAGACCGCAGCGACAGACCTACTGGTTCATATGGTTTCTTATGTGCTGTATGTCGAGTAGAGCGGCACTGTCGCCACCGCAAGCAGAACGTCGCCACCGCAAACCGCAGGACTGCACCAGAACCAGTAGTGTCGCCGACCGCAGAATGACAACACGTATTTTTGCTGTTTCTGAATATATCTTCGTTAGCCATTAGATGATTTTTAATGAGTATTGAATAACTTCCTTTCAAATTGTCTATTTTTAAATAGAGACCTAGTCGGTTTCATTTTTCTTTTATAATGCAAAAGTAAAAGATCGTCGTCATCTTCTTCCATCAAAAGATATAACATTAATTCATCGTTGTTCATTGCGTCTGACACCCTACTTATACGACTTTTAATATTATACTATTATAAATTCCCATCGTGTAATGCTGTTGTCGCTGTTTTGTAGATGCAGTGCAGTTCTGCTCGGAATTGGTCTGACCGCAGACGACACTGTCGCTGCAGTCTGCGGTCTGCAGTCTGCAGCCACTTTCGGAATTTAACCTTAAGGGGAGTGAGACAGGAGTGCATACTTTCACTGATATTCTCTGATATTTCACTGATTTCACTGATATTTAACTGATATTCAATCTGTACTCAGAGCATGTTTTTGAAGAGGCTCTAAAAGATATTTTTGAAGGCATCTGGATAAATGGAGTCAAGCTCAATAACCTGCGGTATGCAGATGATACAATAGTGTTTTCCAATACCATAGAAGGGTTGGAAAACTTAATGAATAAAATATCGGAAACAAGCAGAACATATAGACTGGATATAAACACCAGCAAAACCAAGGTAATGATCATCAGCAAGGAAAACATAACTGGTGCAAATCTGTATGTGAACCAAATGAAAATTGAACGTGTCTCACAGTACAACTACTTGGGAACTATGATCAATGAGTCTTGGGACAATACCGAAGAGATTAAATGTCGCAGCGGAAAGGCAAAAAGTGCATTCTTGACCATGACCTCACCCTAGAAACAAAAATCATCATCATGCAACCTCTTCTGTCCACTGCTGAACATAGGTTTCTCCCATTTTTCGGTACATTTAAATGTTACGTGTACTCAGTGCTTCTGTACAGAGTAGAAACGTGGACATTGAAACTCTATCAAAACTTCAGGCTTTTGAGCTATGGTTATACAGAAGGATCCTGAAAGAAAAGGGATCCGCACATCTAAAATCTACAATATACTTTACAATTTATGTGACACTCCCAAAAATTTATTAATTTGTTTTAAATCAGATATTTAAAACAAAATGATTATACTTAACGTGATTACATAATTTTCTCAAGATAACAAATTTCGATATTTTCTTCAATAGAGTTGCCAATTTGTATTACGTATCCGTCGTAACCTTGTAAATAGTACGTACTTTAATTTTATAATACGTTTTATAAATATCTAAGATGATAATAATTAGCATTAGTACATCTGCCATCTATGATTTTATCACAAGTTACATAACATATTCGAATTTTTTTTTTTAATAATACAACTGAATTTAACACCAAAGATTACAGATCTGTTATATCTAGACATTGTAGCTTCACAATAAGTTTCAGATGAGAAGATAGCATGGACAGTATGTAAGGATGCATCCATAGATATCAGAGTTCTAGTTGTTAGCCTTGTATCTTTTGTGATTATTGTAAGATGTGAAACGTAATAAAACATATTAAAGCTTAAAAACTAGTGGCAATCAGTCGTTTTCGTCTTTTGCTAATTCACTGTACCAATCTACCTGGCATCAGCGTCTATACCTCAGACTTGACCTGCTCCTACTCCTTTTCCCATATGCAGCGGTATCTTGTAGGCCTTCTCCAGTTGCAATTTTTATACATTGAGCAAAGTATTCTTTTTAAGACTTTCGTTCGATGACGAGTAAATCATTTGGATCTTTTCAGAAATAATTCATGTTTCCAACAACGCAAAAAAGAATAGAATGGGAATATTGCATTTTCACACAGATAGATGATATAAACCAACAAATTTTAGAACCAAAGGACAGTGAAGGTGATCTATGTATATCAATTACAATGATCAAAACCTTGAGAAAACAAAATTACGACAATCTAATTGAAAGTGTGGAAGAAGGCGTTAACAAATGCGCTGTCTTTGTATTATTTAGTTTTGGGTTGGAAATGGACATAAAGTAGATACATTTTTCAAGGCCGTTGAATACAGTATAATATCTACCAAAATTTATACACCGAGAGCTGGTAGACAATTATTTGTAAGTTGATATTTGGACAGAGTATCTACCATTAGCTTTGGCAAGACAACTCTAGAAACAAGCAGACTAAAATATTATCACTTGCACTAAGACAAGAGTAGAGTACCAGTGTTATTACGATCATTGGTTGATACAATTCACGTTATATTAATAAATCATTTCAGCGAAATTTCATGTCAGTATTTTCCCATTTCCTTCTATTTGTCCAGTGTTGACCTTTTCCAAGTTTTCTTAGGTCTGCCTAATTTCCGTCGGCTTTTAGGATTTCAATCCAGCGCTGTGCTGGCAGTATCATCTGAAGGTCTTCAGGCGGTATGGCCCAATCATCACCATTTTCTCCGACTTGCTCTATGACATTATCTTGGTTAGTTTGGTTCCATACATTTTCATTCGAGATTCGGTAAAGGCTACAGACGGTATTTTACTAGAAAATGGTAATATAACAGAAAGTTATCATGCATCATGTTATTAGATGATGTGTGATAGCTTTGATCTTGTTTGCTGTAACTCCCGTGGTTTTTGAGAGGGAGCATAAATTGCGTCAGCCGGTTAGCGATATATGTTCCCTCGTCACATTCCAGATAAACCATAGCATTACTCCCTTGTCACGGTATACAATCCCACTAAAATGACTTACTGCCTTGTTCTATCCTAATTTTAACTTGCCCAAATATATTTTTTCATTACATGCAAAATGCAAAGGATTTGCAATTGGGAATAGCTAACAAAATCAACTGATGTCATTATATATGTTATCAAAAAGTACTCTACACATATTCCACGAAATCTCCTTTTTGTGCTATCCACGGCGCCTTCTCACCGCAAATATATATTTGAACCTCTAATTTCAAGATTTCAAGCGTGTTTTGCATAACAAACATACACGTAGATACACACACATACATACAGACATATGGGGGTCAGTAAAGCAAGTTAACCCTTAATATTTAGCAATACTCATCAGCTTTTGTAAAAATACTGAAACAAGCCGATTTTTATTCCAAAGGCGGCACATTTTAACAATACTGACATCTGCCACGTGTCAATACCTGATTTAGTGGTCTACTATATACATAATTACCAAGATCTTCATGAATAATTTAATACTTAGTGGAATGCTTAAAGTTTGATCTAAACCGAACCGAAACTAAACAAAATGTAGTTTTTTTTTCAAAATATTCGACATACACTCATAGAGGTATTTTACTGTATATTAGTCGAGTTTTAATATAAAAGATATAAAAGACTTACGAGAAAAACATAGATGTCAAACGTAAACGCTATGCATCGCAATAACAATAAAACTCTAGCTGCAAATAAGCGCACAGCCTAAGGTATCATTACTGATAAGTTTCAAAATAGCTACTCTTCATATGTACTAAAATATTATGAACTAGAATGGTATAGTAACAAATCCACAATAAATAACTCTTGGCATCGTAATAACAGAATCAGGAAAATGGATTGCCAATTCGTTTCATTCCGAAGCTTTTCTGTTCTTGCTCGGGACTCCTCAGTACTTCGAAAGGCATGATGGAACTCTCGATTATCTCTCTGTCGTCTGAAGGGAAATCTTCAAAGCTCATATTACTAAAACCACCGTCATTTCGGTCTTTAGAAGATTTTTTCGACTTGGAATTAGCTTTCTTCGAAGTCTTGTCGGCTTTAGCCGACTTCTTCGGTTTACCTGCAAATGTACTGCTGTCGTCAGAGAGGTTATCATCGATCAAGAAATACTTAGTTTTCTGATCTTTATCCTTCTTTTTTTCTTTCTTGTTTTTGTGACCACCATCCTGAGTCTGATTCTCGTCTATAAATTCTAGTTTTAAGCTGCTCCGAGAAGACATTGGAGATGGTAAATTCTTACTGACGTAAGTATTTGGTAGAAGCAGTTCTGTGAAAAGATGTTCTTTTTTAGACAGTTCCATACTTTCCCGTTTTAGGCTCTCTCGTTTCGGTTCAAAGCTTTCCCTCCGACTGTCATAACTGTCACGTTTGAGTTCAAAACTTCCCCTATTCGGGATATCGATAGGATCTCCTTTGACACGAAGTTCAACGCTGCTTCTGTTAGAAAAGTCCATCGGTTCCCTTTTGGTACGAAGCTCTACACTGCCCCTATTGGGAAAATCTATGACTTCCCTTTTAGAACGAAGCTCTATGCTGCCCCTATTAGGAAAGTCGATGGGTTCCCTTTTGGAGCGAAGCTCTATGCTACCTCTGTTGGAAAAATCCATGGGTTCCCTTTTGGAGCGAAGCTCTATGCTACCTCTGTTGGAAAATTCTATGGGTTCTCTTTTGGCACGAAGTTCTGCGCTGCCCCTGTTGGAAAAGTCAATAGGTTCTCTTTTGACCCGTAACTCCACACTTTCATATGAGGCTCTGTGTTCTTTGGGTAGGTCCGGGAAAGATGCTTCAAAGTTGGGTTGAAAGTTGACTTCATCGAAGTAGTTTAGTTTATGACTAGTGACTTCAATGCTCGGTGTTGGTAAGGATGGTTCTGCTGGGATAAAATCTTCTAAAAAAGGGTTTGAGTTCGGTGTACTGGCAGTAACTACTTGATTTTCACCACTTTCTGTAAAGTCGTCCTCAAAAGTTTTCGGTACAATGGAATTTTGGTCCGTTTGAAGGTTATCTTCCAAATCATGCTTGGGCTTTGATTTAGAAAAGGGAGCTAAAGCAAAAACGTCATTATTATCTTCAAAGCTACTAGACGGAGCTATCCAAATATCAGCCTTATTCGTTCGAACATCTTTCGACGCCCATTTATTATTATACTGTTTGGTTTCACAGTCCGAGTCTAATTCGTCATCCATCAACAACGGTTTCTCTCCATACTGGTGCCCTACGAAGAGCATGTCCTCAGATTGGACAGCTGCTTTTTTAGTCTCTTGTCGTTGTTTGGTCCTTATAATTCTACTAGTACAGTCTTCTTCATGTGTTGCCATGCTCTCGCATTCGGCGTGGTAAGCGGACGATCCGCAAGTTTTGATACTTTCACTGATGGTTTCACTGATAGCATCATCCTTAGCGGGTCTACGACTATCTTCTTCCTCTCGTAGATCGCTCGCAGATCCAATAGAATCGTCATCCGATTCAGGATCAGATCCCTTATCGGCGCTTTTTTCATTACCGGCAACTTTCTCCTCTTTCTTTTTTTTCTTCTTTTCTGTCTTATTTCTATCGGACCTCAGATTCTTTATCGGTATTTCTACTGTCTTGTAGACTGAATGCAGCTTTTCTGGAATGTTTATTTTCTTCTTTCTTTTTGATTTAACATCTTCGTCTGAACTGCTGGTCGACGAAGTTGCATCATACACCCCCTGAGTTAACTTCTCATATTTGGAACGATCTTCTAATGGTGCTTTAACGAACGGTGGGGATATAGGTTGGTCAGATTCAGGTTCAGTATTAATCAGTGCTTCTCCTTCAGACGCTATCGCATGTTGTTCTGGAGATGAATCATACAGCGTTGTTTCTTCAGGTAATGTCTCTGTCACAGGTTTCTTCGACACTGTTTTTCCTGAAATTAATACAAAAATATGATGAAAAATTATTTTAAGTAAAGGAAAACATGTAGAATAGACTTACTCATTAATTTTCGGTGCGTTTAGATAGTTAGTGCTTAGTTATTCATAAAAATGTTTGCTTTTGTGGACATTGTTCTGAGATCTAATTCATTTTTTTACATTTAAAAAGTATTTTTCCATTTACTTTTCGTATCCCACTGACGTAAGCTGACAAGCAATCGCTTAGGACTCTCTTATATGAGCGCAAACGTCGTCGCGTTAGCAGCACCGAGTTAGCGTCGGCTTAACCGGGCACTGGCACTATCATGGAGTTAATTGTACGAACGACATTACCGTTCATATAATTTTTTTTCAGATAGCTCTTATAATTGGATCACTTACCGTATATAATATATTCAAATTCATATCGACTGACAGAAATAATTTACATCTTCTCAGATTTTTTGTTTTTTTCATTATCTTAATATAAAAAATAATTCTTAATATAAAAATAAAGAAATGTTGAACAACAGGAGTTTATAATCACGGGAATAAGAATGTAAATACCACAAAAAAGAAAGTAAGAAAACTCTCCTAGAAAAAAGAGAACATATAATGAGTATAGAAGATTATAAGATTAAGGAAATAAAAAACATATCGAGGTTACCAACCAAAGGCAACGTATTACAGGAATAATAACAGTAGAAAAAAAATATGAAATAAAAATTGTAAACATGATCTGTAATCTATAAAAAATGTTGTTTATAATTGGTGGTAGAAAAGAAAATAAATTTGACAAATGACTTACTTAACCTCGGTCTTATAAACATCCGCCATGTTAATACTTTTGCAAGTTCTGAACTTGTTATACTCTTTCATTGGTTTGAACATTTCTCTTCTACTTAAAGAGTCGTGGGCTACTTTGAAGTCTATAAAATATTTTATGAGTCATCATCATCTTTGGCTCTACAACCCTGAGTGGATCTTGGCCTGTTCAAGAATTAGTCTCCATTCCCCCCCATCTTTCGCCCTGGCTTTCCAATTTCTGACCCTAGATTCCTCAAGTCATCTTCGATTTGAGTTTTAAATCTAAATCTTGGTCTGCCTCTCTTCCTGGTTCCTACTAGCTCTTGATATAATACCTGTCTTTGGGGGTCTTCAGTGTCCATTCTTTCAAGGTGCCCTAGCCACCTTAGTCTATTAATTTTAATAGACCGGACGATGTTGCATTTTTCATAGCTTTGATATAACTCAAAATTGTAGCGCCTGCACCATATCCCGCTTTCTTGTACTACTCCGTATATGTGCCTAAGTATTCGTCTTTCAAAGCGGCCTAACAGTTCTTCGTCGCTTTTTACCATAGTCCATGTCTCTTGGATTTTCTGCTACTTATGTGTGATGTTAAGAACTGCTTTAGGCCAAAGTAAGCTCTGTTCGCCAGATATCTTTTTCTCTTAACTTCTACGCTTACTAGGTTGCTGTTATTCAGTTGTGTTCCAAGATATATAAACTCCGAGACCCCTCCGAATGTGTGTGCTTCTGTCACCAGATCTTGTGGTGACGCTATTTATGTGCTGTTCGTAACATTGATGTATTTTGTTTTGAATACGTTGACCTGCAGTCCCATTGTCTTCGCGGCTTTTTCTAATATGTCAAAAGCCTGTATCAGGTCTCCTTTTGTCCGTGTTACTATGTCAATGTTATTTGCGTAGGCCAATATCTGTACACTTCTATTGATGATCGTACCTCTGGTTGTTATGCCAGATTTCTCTATGGCTATTTCTGGCGCGATGTTAAACAATAGGCACGCTAGACTGTCTCTCTGGCGTAATCCAATATGTATTTGAAAAGACCTTGACACTCTGTTTTGTACATTGACTTTGCACTCGACTTTCAAAAGAGTTGCCTTTACCAATGTTATTAGATGCGACGGAATATCTAGTTTTGCCATGGCATTATAAAGTGCGCTTCTGTCTACACTGTCATAAGCGCTTTTAAAATCTATGAACAGGTGGTGGGTATCATTTCCTTATTCATAGGCCTTTTCTAAGGTTTGTCTGAGAAGGAAAATCTGATCAATTGTTAATCTTTCTTTTCGGAATGCACATTGGTATTTGCCTATTTTTTTCCTCAGTATATTCAGTATATACTCATATTTTATGAGTATCTATGTCATTATCCAGTGTTTTTTTTTTCTAAAATTTGTCTCAGGGTTGCAATCTGATGAATTGTCGATTTAACACCTCTGAAACCAGCTTGGTATTTTGCTAAATTCGTTCTGCATATGGTGCCATAGTATTGTGGAAAATATTCTATGAGCTGCACTTAAAGGAATAGTAATTCTTTTGTGGTTAGAGCATTCAAATATTCTCCTTTTTTTGTGTATGGTGCATTTCAAGAAACTTACATTTTATTTAAATTTGTTCATTTTAAACAAGCTTATGGTACAGTCAAGAAAGTCGACTCAGCTGAACTCAGAAATCTGAACAGAGATATCTCAAAAGCAATTCGTAAAGATCAGAGGAAGTATAATACTGAGAAAATACAAAATGTGATTGAGCAAAATGGAAATAGCTTTGTGGTGGTAAAAAAGGAAATTGTTAAACTAAAAGACAAGGAAGGTGATATAACAACAAATAGAGAGAGAATAGTAGAGATAGCAAAAAGCTTCTATGAAGAATAATACAAAAGCCAGTTAACAGAAGAAGACAAAACACAAATTAGAGAACGCAGAGTAATGAACCAAGGATCCGAATTTCTGCCTACCATAACGATAGAAGAAGTTAAACGAACTCTAAAGGAAATGAAAAACAACAAGGCTCCGGGAGATGACCAAATAGTAATAGAAGCTGTTAAAAGTAGGAGGCAAGAAACTGCTGGAAGTAGTAACTGAACTATTCAACCTATGTCTAAACCAAGGTATTGTCCGTACAAAATGGAACAAAGCAATTACTATTCATATACACAAAAGGAGATATATCAGACCTAGAGAATTATAGACCGATAAGTCTGTTGTCACATCTCTACAAATGGTTTACCAAGATCATCACAAAACGTTTAGAACAAAAATTAGATTTCTATCAGTCTAAGGAGCAAGCTGAGTTTAGGAAAGGTTATGGAACAAATGACCACCTACAAGCACTTAAAATACTAATTGAAAAATGTGTCGAATATAATAAACCACTCTCGTTGATTTTCATAGACTTCAAGAAAGCTTTTGATACCGTGGAATTACCGGCAGTATTAGGAGCATTAGAACAAAGCCGAGTAGACTATAGATATACAAATTTGATAAAACATATATACAACAACGCAACAGCATCTGTTAAACTCCATGACTTTACCGATAAATATAGAATTGAGCGAGGAATTAGACAGTGCGACACCATCTCCCCCCAACTATTCACTGCAGCTCTGGAATATGCCTTTAAAAAACTAGATTGGGCTAAAAGGGGAATAAATATTGATGGTGAATACTTAAGCCACTTGCGCTTTGCAGATGATATTGTCATTATAGCCGAGAGTTTTAAATGAAGCTCACAAAATGATGGAATAACTAAAACAGGCAATAGAACAAATAGGCCTGAACATAAACTTTGAAAAAACAAAATACATGACCAATTTAGTTCCAAGTGATGTTATGAGGGTAGATGGGAACGAAGTACATCAGGTCTTTAGCTATATCTATTTAGGGCATGAAATTAGAATAGGAAAAGACAATCAAACTTGTGAGACCCAACGTCGCATAGGCTTGGGATAGGCAGCATTTGGCAAGATGCAAGATATTCTAAAAGGAACGCTACCGATTTGCTTGAAGAAAAAGGTTTACAATCAATGCATACTGCCAGTAATAACATATGGTTCCGAAACAATAACTTTAACCAAACATTCTGCAAATAAATTGAGAGTAACCCAAAGAAAAATGGAAAGAGCAATATTGGGAATAACTAGAAGAGATATGGTACCAAATAGGATAGTGAGAGAGAGGACTAAAGTGACAGATGTCATAGAAAAAATTGCACAAGCCAAATGGAGATGGCTGAACATATAGCACGTTTAAATGATAATAGGTGGACCAAAAGACTCATAGAATGGAGACCTAGAGAAGACAAAAGACACGAGGCAGACCACCAAAAAGATGGATGGACGACTTGAGAAAAACAGTCGGAAACTGGATACAGAAGGCGCAAGATAGAGAACAGTGGAAGAACATGGAGGAGACCTATATCCAACAGTGGATGTAAGAGGTTGAGGATTGATGATGATGATGATGGTACAGTCAAAAGAAGTAAACTATTCAAAGAATTAATGAAAAATTATTCTAATCCGAAAATAATAGCGTTAGGGAAGTTGACGCACAACAATAGAGAAGGCAGAACAAGAGTGTTAATAAACATCAAGTACATTGAAAGTAAGAACAGGATTACAACAAGGAGGTTCACTGCCCTCGATACTATTTAGTGTAAATTCCAGATGTGGAAATTGCAATGGATAATGTAAATATGAGCAATTTAGTTTACTATAGGAAGCATGAACGTTTAGCCTTTGCTAATGATGGAAACTTCGAAAGTAATAACAAATTCGAAGATGTACATAATTTCAGATATCTCGGTACCATATTAACCGAAGAAGAAATCGAAGCAAGGTTGGCAGCTAAAAATAACTGTGTTCATGAACTAAACAATTTGAACAATACAAGGATTGTCTTTTTGTTTTGCATATAGCCATAAAGAGAAAAAAATATATAGATTTGAAAGTACTTTTTTGTTTTTCAAAACATGTTCTACCAAGATCGATATACTTTTGCATACGTTCAAACCAATTGGTAAAACAGTTATTCCAATCCTCAGTTGACACCTGCAAAATCGCTATTTTAAAGGCATTGATGGCTTCTTCTGGCGACTGGAATCGCTGCCGACGCATTGAATTATTGATCCTTGGAAACGTCAAGAAGTCGTTGGGATTAGGTCGGGGCTATACGGTGGATGGTTTAACAATTCGATGTTTTGACGCTTCAAAAGCTCTATTGTCTTTTGTACAGTGAGTACTTGCATTGTCATGATGTTAGGATACGCCGTTGTGTTTTGCTTTGTCAGAGTCTCGCGACAACTTCGGGTAAAACGGTTATATACCAATCAAAAGTAACCATTCTTTGATCTTCTAAAGCAATAGTGGCCACACGACCAAATTTTCACTCAAAAGTTGCGATCATTTTCTTTGACACTCTTCGAGAACGAATCACTTTTGTTGGTTTTTCCTCATCGTGAAACACCCACACAGCGTAGTGGCGTTTATTTTCCGGTTCGTAGGAGTAAATCCAAGATTCATCGACACTAACAGTACTATAAACGTTTTTTTAACCGTGCCTCTGTTGAACACCAAGTTCTTCGTGTAAGATCTTTTGGATCAAGGTTTTTGAAACGCCCAAAGATGCCTCTACCTCCCGGTATGTTACACGGCGGTCATCCTTAATTATCTGACGAACCGCATCAAAGTTTTGCTGTGTGACTACTGGATTGGGTGGACCTGGCCTGGATTCGCCGCAGAGACTTGAGCGACCATGTTGAAATTCGCAATACCAGCATCATACCAGTCAACCAATAGTTGACTGATGTGATACTTCCTTCCCAAACACAGAAACAATTTTAGCGAGACTAGCGTACCTGATCTTATTTTCGTCATTAAAAGAAAGTCATCTCCAATAAAAACATCTAATAGCATCGGGGCTTTTTAGAAAATATCTTGCTCATATATGCGGGCATTCAAAGTAAAGTTTGTTTAGCAGAAAATGGTTAACTTCAATTAGTGCGGTCGTAAATATTATTAAATTTATCTGACTTAGCCCATTATTAAGACCTTGTACCTCAGGTAAACCATTGTTACCTGAAATCGGACCGTTTATACTATTATCGGTTAACCCAGGATGTTTATGTCGGTACTAATTAAAGTCAACCATTTACTGCTAAACAAACTATCATTTTTCACAAATAAGAAACCAGTATATGCTTCCATAGAAATACCTGCACGCATAACAGAAACACCTGTTTACCAAAGATACCCGTTCAGAGATATTGTAGTCAAAATATCGTTCACATTCTTGTATCCATACCCTTTCTCGGGAATCATTTGATATTGGGCAAAATGTGACTCGTCAATAAAAAGTATTTTACTTCATTGCTGGGGACTTCAATCTGCATGTAATCTCGAAAAAGTTCATACACTTTTTAAACTCTTCTACGCCTAGACTATGCCTAGGTAGTAATTTTGGTTTTAGAGGTAGCTTCAAATCACAAGCATCACACCAGTCAACCAATAGTTGACTGGTCTGATGCTTCCTTTCCAAACACAGAAACAATTTTAGCAAGACACTGCTGTTGGTTTAGCTCAGAAAATTGTAAAAAATATTGCTCGAAAATGTTCTCGGCTAAGATCCATTTGTTGACCAATTGCTAATTTCTAACTTCACTGTATCTAAACGACTTGTACCGCAATGAAAATCTCGATTTATATCAAAAGATTGAGGTTACATTTATGTCAGAAAGTTTTATTGGCCTGCCTTCTAAGCGGCTATATGCAAAACTAATAAGACAAACCTCGTAGTTAATTAATATCCAGAAAATTTAAAGTGCAAAGCGTAAAAAAGTCATCAGATCGATATTTTACTTCGGAAGCAATACCTGGATACTAAGAAAAGTTGTCTAAAGAATACTAGAGATATGGAAATGGATAGTTCAAAGAAAGATATATGGAGGCAAGAAAATAGTAAGACCAGAAGACAAATGAAAATTGAGGAATAAAGTAAAAAGAGATATGTTACTAGTAAAGATTAGAAGGCTAAAAAATGCATATTAAAAAAAAAATCTCAGCTCCTTTATTAGATACGAACATGAATTTTTTTAAATACATTTATTTAATCTCTCAATTAAATAAAAAAAAATTTTAGGTCCAATGAATAGCCCGTTTTCTACAGCCCCGAACATAAAAAAACAAAATGGCGGACATTTAAACAAAAAAGTTTCGGTTTTTTTTCTTCTAAAAAGTGGTTAATTGTCTTGTAAGGGCGTTTTCTTTAAGTAATCTCGTTGAAACTTTTTGTTTCATTGCCAATGTTGAGAATTAGTGTACGCCATGGAACACCTTTTGGAGACATTAACTGGGGCGCCCTATAGAAAACTAACGACCTCTTGTAGATCATGAGAACTAAAAAAGTTTTTTTTGTTTAATTCAAAAATAAAATATTATTTAAAAATCATGTGCGATTCTAATATATTATGTTCGTATATAAATCACGACATTGTTTTATTGACCATACAACACAATGGCAATCGTTTGAAACATGTTACACGTTTCCACCTCTATATTTATTCATAGTAGGTACGAATTGTCGTAATTGTCACATTGACATTAAAAATTCTTTCAGAACGAAGTTCTGAAAGAATAAACAAATAATAAAATGCCCATTACGTTGTATACCGTTAAAAAAAAGTGCAACTTGTAACATGGTACTTTCAGGGTCATTCAATACGCTAAGTAATTGATTTATTCATTGTTGCTTTCGAAAATAGACTCCCACCAAGTGTTACAACAGTTAAAAATACCAAAGTTTTCAAACTTCGGGATGTGTAAACAGTTGTAAAAAGTGTCATGAAGGTAATGAACCATGTGTTAGACCTGTCGATGAGAAGCGTCAAGATAGGGATAATCCTATTTGTGCTTTTGTGGAAGCTAGGGAACCCTGCAATAGTGTACAAATTGCTAGGGAAGTTACGTGCCCCGAACTGTCCATCGAGTTCTCAAAAGGAATCGGTATCACTGTTTTAAGATACAACCAACACAAGAACTGTTTCCGGAAGATAAACTTTAGGCGGATTGAGTTTTGTGAATTTATGTTAGATATAACAGAATGAAAATGTACACTTTTAAAAATTATTTATTTTCTGAAGAATATTCATTGTTATTACATAAAAAACAAAATCCATCCGTTGCAAAGTATTATTCTCGGAAAAATACGACCGTCAGTGTTACAGTGCGAACGCAGCAGCGAAAAGTTAACTGTTTGGCCTCGGATGTTAGACGACCATATTGTCGGTCCATTTTTTATCGATGGAAACCTAAACGGGCCCAAATATTTACAACTTTTACAGAATGAGATCATTCCGGCAGTTCGACGTTGTCCCGGTAATTTTCAGGAGGTTTATTTCCAACAGGATGGGCGTTCGGCTTACAACTCTAGAGCAACTATTGACTTCCTCACTCAAACGTTTCCTGATCGACAGATAAGTACACATGGTACAATTAAATGGCCCGCTAGATCCTGTGACTTAGCGCCTAACGATTTCTTTTTTTGGGGGTTTCTCAAAGAAAACATTTAAAGGCATCAGTTTGAAAGGGCTACAAACCTAGTCGAATTAAGGACAAACATACTTCATTTCTCTAAAAGCATTACACCAGCCCTAATCCAAAATATGAGGAGAAATCTGTACGACAGATCTGGTTATTGATTAGCACAAGGAGGCGGAATATTTGAGCCCTTAATTCGTTGATCTGCTTTCCCAATTTTTTTATTAGGCAGATTTTACGAAGTTTGTAGGTTCTTAATTAGGAAGTTTTTTTATGTTTAAATTTGGAAGAATTTTATTGTTTTTTTTTTATTTAAAAGTACAAACGATTCTTATTCTGATTTTTTTTTTCTTCTTTCTTGTCTTATTGTTATAAGCTTTGTTCATAAAATTTGTACAATTTTCAGTGACAATAAAGCATATTACTTATTTATTTTATAGGGCTAAATTGCATTGCTATTAAGGCTAAAAAATTAGTTTTAGAGAATTATAATAAATAATGATCACAACTTCGAAGTGGTTAAAGAATTTAAATATCTAGGAGCAACAATCACAGATGACAACAAATTAGAGGGAGAAGTTGAAACGAGAATAATGGCAGGAAATAGATCTTTCTTTGCAATGCAACATCTGATGAAGTCTAAACTTCTTTCACGAGGTGAAACGATCCGGATATATAAGACCATAATATGACCAACAGTCGCGTATGGAAGCGAAACATGGACGATAACAAAAAGAGAAGTAAATAAATTGCTGGTATGGGAACGTAAAATTCTTCGAATGATATATGGCCCTTGCAGAGACAGCGTGACAAACGAATGGAGAGGCAGATACAATAACGAGCTAGAGTCTCTATTCGGAAAAGAAAATCTAGTCAGATATATAAAGGCCAATAGACTCAGATGGGCAGGACATGTGATACGCAGTAGCGACAATCGAATTATAAACAATGTGTTCTGGGAAAGGCCACATGGAAGAAGGTCTGTAGGGCGGCCTAGAAAAAAGGTGGAAAGATGTAGTCAGAGAAGATCTAGAGAAGATGGGAGTGGGGACAATGGGAATTACTGGCACAGCATCCGTATCTTATAATTACTTGTTGGTTGTGGCTTAACTACGGCATATGACTTTCGATTCAGTGTTGTAGGGCCAGGGTAGTTGATGATGGTGGTCTTGAGATGTAACGGCTTTCGCGCTTTGTGAGCGGTGTGAGCACTAAGTAATGTGGCTTGTACACACGCGTCATGTGGGGCACGCTACTTATTTATTGGGCGGGTGCTGGGAGTTGTCTCACGTGCGAGTTGTGGTTAGTGTGTGGTGGTTTTTTGAATAATTTATGGCCTTTTTGTTTATGCCGTCGTATCTTGTTGGGTTGTAAGGTTTGGTTGCGTGTAGGATTTGTGCTATGTAGATTTTTGTTTTTTCTGTTTTTGGTTATTTCAAGTATGTAGATATGGAAGCAAGGTAAGAAATTTAAGAGGATAGAAGAAATTGGCCAGAGATTTTTATACAAAGACATTTTGGCGTTTTATCTGGAGTCTGCGGGGAGAAGCAAATCAGAGATTATTGTCAATTTAAATTTTGAGATTATACATTTGAGAATTAATGAAGATTGTTTCTTTAAAATTTTCACCATATCCCAAACCAATTCAGTTTGAATTTGTCCTTTAATGTTATGTTTCTTGTCAGTAGTCTTTCTTGTAGTATAGCCTTAAGGGTTGAGTAGTCTCTCGATGAATTGATGTGTATGATAAGTCTCTTTCCAAGTCTTCATGAGAACCTCGTAAAAATGAAGATTCCAGGGCTGTTTCAAAGGCTTTCGTCGAGTGTGTATTCAGGTATTATCGTTAGAGAGAATCAGGACATAAGTATGTATTGTTTATGTGATATTTTTATATTTTTTTTAAATCCGGCATTAGATCTCCATATTTGATGTAGTATATCGACTTTGTCTTTCTGTTCATGATAGTCTAGTTTAGTGAATTACCCACCACCATTCTGGTCTGCACAAGTGGTTTAGAGTTATCGTATAGTTTGGGTATCCGAGCTAAAGCTTAGCCCCGCAGTTGACGGGTTTGTGATTGGTTAATAATTTTAGTTAAGTTAATATTAGTAGGGTTTACTTGTAAAGTATCTTGTAGTGCTAATATAATTACAAGTATAGCGTTGTTCAAGGGATTAGTTGTTTAATTTCTTTGGTGAGTATAGTCGATCTATACATATTATTTTACAGGGGCGATTTAAGTCAATTTTATCTATAGATGATATAAGTAAGCGGTTTCTGCATAGAGCGAACGTATATTTTGAGTTATCAGGGAGTGTGTTTGTTTATGAGGCCCGTATTTTATCACTGTTTATGAGGGCTAGATTTTTTGCGCGGGACATTATTTGTTTTTGTGTGGTAACGTTTGGGCTGGGATTTTTGGGCAGGGGTTGGTTTGTTGTTTATGTTGTTTTGTATGGGGTTGTTTGTGTTTGTCTGGACGGGCTGAGTTGGGGTGGGAGTCGTGGGGGGTGAGTGGGGGCTTTCTGTGGTTGCCATTTTGTTGGTCTTGGTGCTGGGGATCGTGGGCGTAGTGGTTTTATTGGGTGCTGCGGTTTTCTTTTGGGCGTGAGTGTTGTTGATTGGTTTTTTTTATTTTGAGATTGTTGTTGGGATGTGAATGAGAGTTTGTGGGGAGTACATGGCATGGGAAGATGGTTTCTTTTCTTAGGGGTTAGTTTTTTTTGTGTGGTTTTTGTTTTATTTTGGGGTGTGTGTTCGGGGGGGGGGTTGGGGTTGGGGACTCGGGGTAGGTGGGGGGGTGGGGTGGATCTGGGCCACCGGGGTTTGTGTTTTGGTTTTTTTTTTTTTTATTTTTGTTTTGTTATGGTTTTTGTCATCTGTTGTTTTGTTTTTTTGTTTTTGGTTTTGTTTTTTTTTCTTTCTGTGTTTTGTTTGTTCTTGTTTATTTTTTATTTTTGGTGAGTTTATGTAGTTTTTTTTATTATGTGTTTTTTTTGTTTTCCTTTTAGTATTGGTTGTTAATTTTTTGGTTAGTTTCTGTCTTTTTTTTTGCATATATTTTTTATGTTTGTTTTGTTTTTTGTTTTCTTTTTTTTTTCTGTGTAGAAAAGGGATGAAATTTATCTAATATTTGGTTGCGGGGAGATTCATCAATGGTAATTCGTTCTACGTGATATAGAGGGAACCTTGTGCAAAAAAAATTTATGAATGGCGGGAGCAACTGATATGCCGACTTTCATGTTTGATATTGGGTGTAACCAGTGGAGACAAATAAATTCAGCTTTGCGATTAAAATAAGTGTTAAAATCCAAGCTAAGTAAATACTGACACGACTACTATTGATCCAAGTTGCTCAGCCTCCATCCGGTTGGTGGATTGGCGTTTTGGTTCGTTCAACATGTCTTAGTTGGAATGATGGCCAGTAACCCCAAATCAGTTTTATTTTTCGAGTGAACTTCCTGAGACCATACCGATTTCAGGTATTCAGTTCACTGGATAATCAAACTCAACACTGTTCATATTATCTGGTTCTGAAGTGGTACTATGGACTCGTAAGCGAAAATAATCTAAGATGGAATCTTTTATTGTGTTCTCCTGTCTCATAACTCCACAATTAGGCGAATAATTATACAGATGTGAGTAGAGAAACAATGACGGTATGGTCAAGAAAGATGAAGAAAGTAGAATTTCGGTCTTTAAGAATAGCTGACAGCAGAAACGATTGTCTTCAAATATCTTCTTAACGTGCCGATCAACGAGGTCCCCTTGACTAGGTTGGCGATTCTTAACATGGCCCGGGAAAAACTGTCTCTGTCTCGAGTGGCTAACCAAGTGGAATCTTACCCAATCATCATAATAAGTTGAGGGTAATAATTTTATATCTGGTCTCCCCTTACTACGTGTCCAAATATAGGCCTTCTTGTCTTTACATTTGATTGTTATCCAAGCAGCTCGCGAGCAGCATTTGCTTAGCCTTCTCTCAAGGACTGACAACATCTGTTTCGTTCAGAATAGCCGTCATGGAATTTTTAGTATCAAGTCTGTGCAGCCACATTTCATAAGCCCTTCCAGACGATTAATGGTGGATAATTTTTAATGTCCCTGCTTCGACTACCGTATAAGGAGGGACTGACTAAATGTAAGCGATTTAAACAACATGCGGCTTTCGAAGTTGAAGGTTGGGGCAAGTGTATCATTACAGCAAAGAGTATGACCTCATTTTAAAATGTCGTGCGGGCTAAAGTGAAAGAGAAAATTTAGGAAGGTAAGGAAAGATTATGAGAACTATACTGGGACCAATCAGAACTAAAGAGCAGAATAAAAATATAGAGAGCTAGAAACCAATGCAGAGATTCATGGAAGAAGACTGGGGAGATGGACATCCAGGAGGGATAGAAAGAATGAGAGAGAGAAAGTGAAGGGGAAGACCCAAAGAACGAGAAGTGGCAAGGAAAAAGATAAATTTTTTAAAATGGTATGAGCAAATGTCAAATTGTATGAAGCTGGTCTATTTATGAAAACGCTATGAGCACGAAGACTGTTTTTAATGAATTATTTTAGCCGGCGACGATATTGTATTGCGTCGGCGTGATTGTTACCAAAACACGGAAATAAAGCATATCGACCTATACTGTTACTTAATTGCTTATTGCTTTCTTATGCACAGCCGTTCCGTTCTTTTTTTTGCTTCATAATTATTGTTAAAATTGAGAAATAAAAAAATGCAGAAATAGCATATAATTGGTAACTTTGTTAAAACCGTAATCCGATGTTCATATGATTGACATAATAATTAGATAATTAATGGACCAAGCTTGCATACACGATAGATGTGATTGAGCGAGAATCCATCCTAGGACTGCAATTTCACCAAATGTTGAAGTTGTTCCTCATAAAATTATTTAAAATTCTTGCCTTATTCGAAATTTGAAAGTTGAGCGCTGAATTTAACTGGTATGATGTACCCTTCTAAAGCTCCAAAATATTTCAAAATTGGGCAACACTTTCAAAAGAAAAAAATCCTTATTTATGATCAATGGTTTAATTCTTTTATAGCAGATGATTTTCCTTTTTGTTTTGTTGCACGATTTTTATTTATATTATATAGATATATATATATATATATAGTATATATATATATATATATATATATATATATATATATATATTAAGTCGAGAGACCTCTGTCGTTAGCAAATTAGCGTGAATCCGCAAATTCAAAGCCTCTTGTAGAGGCTTTTTAACGACGCTAGACTAGTATCCTTGTTAACTTCGACATTGCATATCTACGATTCACCTTCGAAAAATTACCATTCCTATTTTCGCTCTTTACACGGTAGGAAAAGAGACGTTTAAATGAAAGTAAAGTTTTGCATTTCAATTTCTATCGGAACTTCCACCATTGCTCCTTACACGTGTTTCGGGTTATTCAACCCATCGATCTAGGAGCGACTTGTGGATAGTTCTACTGAACAAATGAAATGCAGTCTAGTATTTTGGTCATTTATAACCAATAGTACAGCCAGGGTACGCATAGTAGCGACATCTATACGAATAAACAAGAAGTTCGAGAGACCTCTCTGATAGCCAAATTAGGTGAACCGCAAATGCTATGGGCCTCTGGACTAGAGGCTTTTAACGACGCTAGAAGTATCCTTTTACTTCGAATGCTATACGATTCACCTTTGAAAATACCGACTCTTTATCTTCTATTTAAACGTCTTTCTCTATGCAATCTTTTACTTTCATGACAGATATCTTCTACACCCTAATATTATCTTACCTCAAAAGTTTAAAATAATGATATAATAGGATAGGTACTGTTACTTCTTTTTTCTTTTAAAACTTACATCATAAACTAAGCTAGGTTGGAACAAAAATTACAAAAATTGGTTTTTATGACTTGTTGTGTTTAGTTTATTGAGTTGGTGTATTGGCTTGTTGTAAAACTTTATTTGACACTCATGACAGTTTTCAAAGCAATATCCATTGAAAAAGTTTCTAAAATTAATTGCTTTTGTTTGAAGTCTGATTCTGATGGGATATTGAAGATAAAACGAAACTACTGCTTTGAATAATTGCAGTTCGATGAGAGATCTGAGGATTCGTGATGATCTCTTATTTGTGAAAAATGATACTTCGAATATCCGCAGATATGTGCAAGATATTTTTCAAAAAGCCCCCATACTGTTTGTTATTTTTATTGGAGATGAACTTTCTTTTAATGGATGAAAATGCTAGACCAGGCACGGCACGTGCAGTAATTGAATACGTAATTTATAGTTGGCATTTGGAGATTTTATTGGCCTGCCTGTGGCCCGGCCTTAATCTGACAGAACAACTATGAGATCAGGTTGAGAGGCACATTCGTCCATGTTCAGTATTATAACGTTTTTCCTTTTAAGAAAAATTCGGAAAAGTTCCTCAACTATTCATTGCAGATTTGATTAACTATACGACACAACAGTTAAATGCAGGTATTCAGGCACGAAGATGGAGCATTACACGGTTACTGAAAACTAGTGGGAAGATCCTTAAAAAATTGTAGTGATTTTGCAAACAAGAAAAAATGAACAATTTAGAAAATGAGGGTGGCAGGTTTGTAAGTTAGTACACTTTGGAATGTTTGTGTTGTATTTGCAAGGAAAAAACAAATACGATTTTCTTTGTTAGGCAGGCTAGTTTCGAAACCAATACTAGTATAGAATCGAACATTTTTAAGGCCACTGTGGTGGTAATAATGCAACAAGTAACAGTTTTTAAAGATTGCACCAAATTTTACGCTTCTGGTAAAATAAAAACATGATAACAGATTTCCATCCTATCATTTAGTCATATTTAACGTTATATTATGAGAATTATTTCAAAAAAAATAATGTTAAATTGCTATCTAAATATTTTGTAATAGCTTATCATTTCGTTACAACAAAATATACTACATACTTCAGATACATTATATTCTAGGCGGGGTAAACGTAACACTTTTTGAAAAGTTCAAAATTCTCGATTCATGTGTGTCAGTTTACATAAATCACAAATTTTTATGAGGTACTACTTCCAAATACAGCAATGTTTTCGATAGTACAATCAACTGGGTGTGCGATTTATAATACGTAGTACATTCTATGATTCCTTTTATCACCACAAGGGTGCATATTTCTACAAATTCAAACACAGAGACCGTAATATTATTTTCCCTTTCCCATAGTTCACTTAGACGAATTTCACCATATGAATTAAAATTTATAGATACCTGCGTATATCATACAATTGTCAAATACCTTGAAATAGCAAAAACATGCTGGTATTAAACAAATTTCAAATATAGAGACCAATAAAGCGTTAT
Source organism: Diabrotica balteata (assembly GCA_918026665.1). Lineage (NCBI taxonomy): Eukaryota > Metazoa > Arthropoda > Insecta > Coleoptera > Chrysomelidae > Diabrotica > Diabrotica balteata. Next base: position 178,924,762 of record OU898276.1, read on the forward strand.
ATATCCCCAGAAGGGAATAAATATGCCCCAATTATTACATATAAAGTACAGAAAAACTTTTCTTTTCCTGGAAGGATTAATTTTGCATTTCGGTGCCTACGACTGGTAGAGTATTATAAGACAGAAATTTAATAATTGATACATTGTTTTCAATTATGCTCATAATCGCAGTGATGGTTACTTTGTAAGGCACTACCTCCTATGGCTAGATCCATTAAGAAAAGTACTAACCATCTTTCTCTAATAGGCAGGGAACGCTAATAATGGACTTAGTAACATCCCAGAGGATGTGTAATTGATGAAGAATTGGTCCGGTAGCATCTGCCGTGTATAAACAGATTTGGTTTTTTATTATATTCCTACGAATAGTTTTTGTAGACTAAAATTTTGCTGTTTAAAAAAAGGAAAAAAAAGAAAGTCAGGTTACACAACAACAGGGTTATATGGGATATGATTAAATTAGCCTTTCCGATGAAAGAATCTCTTTTCTACAAAAGCAGATTTACTTAGCCGATAATTTGACACGGCCCGATAAATGTAATTAAGTAACTGAAATTTCATATACGTATTTATATCGATATGTTAGCAGAAATTCCAAAGATAGATACCAAAAATATACTTGTCGCCAAAAAAGAGATCACTATGTCGCCAAGTGCTCAGTCAGAGTGACCAATGAGCACTCTTGGCGCGCATTCCCCGCCTTCCTTCCTTTTCCAATTTTTTCATTGGTCTTTTGGTTTGGAATCTTGTAAAATATTATGTATAAATATTAGTTGATTTCCAAACCAAAGACAGTCTGCCTTGGTCTCTCCTAGAGCCCTAAGCTCTAGCGAGGGCCGACTAGCGGGACTCTGCTCCACCTACCTACCTTAGACTCTGTGGCTTTGTCTTTGTGTTCAAATAATCAATTGGTGACTTTTATTTTATCCATTCTTCGATATATTCTGGGCATGTAAGTGAGAAAGAAAGAGATTACGAGACTAACCATAAGTTTTCAACGACCCGAACTGAAGTAGGATAAATGTGCCTACTCGGCACGGGGTTAAATAGTCGGGACCAACGGCGGGATATGGGTGGAGTGGGACATAGGTGTTTATTCGTGGACGGGACGGCAGCTGAGTGGGGGTCAGGAGAGTTGGGGAGTGGGTGGCTGGGTGGGTCGTAGGGCCGGTCGTCGCATGTGGCGGGTATTTAGTATACTGATACACGAATACCCTAGAGCAGAGCGTACGGTGTGGGAGACGGTTCGACGAAACGACATGGCGCCCAACGATGGATTAAAATCCGAAGCTGCGACCCAGTTCCCGATTCACCGAAGGCAACACTGACTTCAACATGGGTTCAAGTCCCAATCGTCATCGTGCCTTTGCAAGCAGTCCTGTTGTCCTGCCGTGTACCATGTGCTCTCGCTGCCGAGCCTAGCTTTCTTGATAACGCTTTAAGCTCCGGAAGCTACCGAAGAGCCTGGAGTTATGGCCCACAGTCCATGCCTGTGGGAGAGCCCCACGGTGTGTTATGAATAGCTTTACATCTTACACTCCGTTCATCGAGCTTTGCAGAGTATAGTCGTAGTCCTGATGCCATTCGGGCGCCCGGAGTACCAGTGTCACGCAATCAGCCAGACTTTCTGTCTTCTTGAAGCTCCGGATGCTCGGAGTATCCTCAGAATACAGTAAAGGAAGTATTCGTCTTTTAAAAACGGAAATACTCCGATCTATCAAGCCTACGACAGAGATAAAGTTACCGTGATAGTCACAAAACCGAGGCGCACAGAAGTCCGTGGCCCTGGTAGACAATTAGAGGGCGGCAGTGTACAGCGGTTTTGACTTTTACTGCTAGATAGATAAAAGTCTTGTGGGAATCTAAGAAGAAATAATATGGAATATATGAATATGCAGACATAGTCGGGAAAAAATTTACAGAAAAAATAATACGCTGTGGTACAGTCAATTTATTAACATATCTCATACAAAGGTGTAAACATGAATGACTGGACACTATACAAACACAAATAAATGGAATAGCCTCATATAAGTAGGAATGGGGAATATGTAATAGTACGATCGCATGGCACAAATCACCAAAAAGTTGCAAAAGTAAAGTCACAAACAAAAGATGTGAGTTATTTGGTAATCCTGGATTCTGGTTCTACCAGGGCCATCTTAAACATTAATATTGTCATTGCGTCTGGCAATAATAAATAGGATAGAAACAAAAGAAAAGTTTCCTGTATAGAAAACGGTGAAGATAATATGGAAAAATACTGCTTTTTAAAAAGGTAATGATTTTATCAATCACTGGGAATACATCAACCTCATAAGTAATTTTAATAAAAATGAATAAATACCAAATGATACAGATGGGTTAAAAAAAAATAGTGAGCATATTTTGTAAATTGTTTCCACAGGACATTCCAGCTATCTCTAAGTGAAAAAAAAAAAAAAGTTTAACTGGACAATTTTGAAGCAATTCAGATAACCACTTTTTGTGTTTAGTCGGGGCACATACAGACAGCCTTAGGCTTTCATTCATGCCCAGTTGACTGTTGTTTTTTTTTTTTTTTTTATACTTTGAAATAGTACATAAAAACATCGTTAAGCTACCGAAAATCGTGTATCTATTTTACTTGCCTCATGTTAAAAATTTGGTATTTAGTTTTTTAAAAAAAATTATACAAACTCTAGCAGAAAAATAAAACAAAAGTTCTACTATAACATATTTTTTTTTTTTAATTTCCGAGCTTCTCGATGCCTTCGTTCGCGACGACTAAGAGTAATGTGGAATATTATTGGAATGATTATTAAAAATATATATTATACGCCAATTTTGAACCAATACTGATCTTTTTTCTTTCCATCTACCTGTACACTTTATACATCTTACAGATAACACGATAAATACGAAAAAGGTTTATTCTAGTTCGATTATTGTGTGATACCATTATTGTTTTGCTCTCTAGACCATATTGAAAGGACAATCGTTTTGACGTGATTAATATTAATTAAAACACGCATATTTAAAGTAGAAGTTAATGAAATGATTTAGTAAAAAATTGTTTTACTACTGTATGTTCTTAATTGAATCCCTGTGTATGTGCGCGCACGTTTTTTATTACAAATGCATGTACTCAAACTCAAGTACTTTATTCCGCTCTATAAGTCAAAATTTAAGTTTCTCGTAGTCACCTTCATACTATATATACTCTAAGAAGTAATTTTAAAGTGGAATAAAAATGATAAATATTAACTGGGTAAGGGCTTGGTTAGCTATGTGAAGTTGGTAATTGTATATTTTTTTATTCACGCAGAACGCAACCCAGTAATGGATTTTATTTACACTTTGTAATTATTTTTCTTTTTGGGGTTTATAGACCGTAGTCTTTGGAATTAATTTTTTTCCTATAGTTCTTGTCTGCAACTATCTCTTCTTCTAGTACCGTGGTCCAGGTTAAATGATGGTTAGACTATTACCATTCGCAAATGTGCCGTCTCGATCTCTCTGCTTTTCTTAAGTGCCCGTGTCTGTGTTTCAGACTAGTGTTTTCGTAACCCGGTCCAGTTGCTATATTGTTTTTCGGCACAGGGATATTTGTTGTCTACTCCCAAAACCCTTTTTCCTTCTATTTCACCCTTATAATCAGCTGCGAAAAAACATATCATCGTTCTTATCATTTATTTGGCATCAGCTACATAATGCTTGTTCTTTGCTCCTTTTAATTAGTGGTCAAAAGTTCTCTGTCTCTTCTGTGCATGTGTCTTTTTTTCATGAATTCTCTAAGCAGCCACATCTACAAAAGCTTCAGTTTTCGCATTTGGTCGAAACATTAAAATACAGTCCAGGCATTCGACCAGCATAAAGAAGAATAGTGTGAATTAACATTGTACCATTCCGATATCAGGTTTGCAAATTGGAACGTCTTGCTCTTTGGTTACTCAGAAATGTCCCGCAACCCGCAGATCTTCCAAAAAAGGCCTGTCCATTGCTCGTGATTGCTCTATTTTGTGAGCCAAATTTGGGATTTCGGAATGATTCAGATCTTGCCGTAACGTATTTAATTATTCCCAGGACAGACTCTAAGTATTTCATTCTTCATGTGGCCACCTTGTCAGTTATTCATTCAATTAACTGGATGGATGACGGTTTTATATTTTCAACCATTGGTGTACTCCTTTAATCACTTCCCTTGTGGTACAGTTTTTCAAGTCGCTTGCGTACAAATAACTCTTCGGAATATATATTAAATAGGGTAATGGTTTTGAAATAGTACACCAGCCCTGTCCTCACCTCCTTTACTTTATCTGTTGCGCCTTCCAGTGCTCCGCATGTGTGGCTCTTTCCAATTAAGGTTTTTACCACAGCTTGTTCGGGTCGCAGTCCCTAGATAGTTATTCTCTCACTATGTTAATGTCCATTCCACATGTCATTTTCGTCCTGAAAACCTTCGATAAGAAACGTCCTTTTTCCTTTAGACAATTCCAATGAGGAAATGTTATGATTTTAACGCCGATTTGTGTTCAGAAAAACGTTCGCGCCGCGAAAGCTCTTTTCTCATAGTCTAAAATATAACGCAACGAACAAGATCTTTTGCGTTGGTCTCTTTCGAACATTTTTTGGGCAAAGAGTTAAAAAGAGTTCCAAAGAGTTTACAAGAAGTTGTTTCGTTTGAAGGTAAGTACACCTATATACAGAGCTTCCACCTGTTCAGATTATTCTATTTAAAGACAATGTAGCACAAGGAGGAGGTGATCCCTCCTGTCCCTTCACTCGGTAGTTCGGTCCTTTAGGGGTTAAATTTGCATTTTTCATTACATACTATTCAGGGTGGGCGCGACGGGATCTGTCTGTTGGTTGCCTGAAGCGGCATTGAAATTTCTTGTCATGCAGTTTGGAAATCGGAGCGTTTTGTCGTTGTGTTAAATTGTTCGTCCATTGTTGAGATCTACATTCAGTTTAGCTACTACCGACTCTCTTTATTAAAGAGAATTATAAAGTTATTAATCAGCTGTTTTTTTAAAATTTAACAGTCTCTTCTCTTGTCTCATCGAAAATAAATAATATTTTGCGCAGGCAGCTTCTTGGTCTTGTTGAGATGGTGTTTAGTTTTTTCCAAACGGTATTTTTTAATTTTGATTTAGGTATAAAGAAATAAGAATTGAGACTTATCTCATAATCTCTATTTTAATTCTACCACCAAACGCCGCGGCTTTCGCATTACTTATAATCTTTCTGCGTCTTTATGACATCTTTAAGGTACATCCTATCCTCAACGTTTTGGTCGGGGGGGATGGCAAACCTATAAATGGATGCCGCTCTGCGGTACCCATTAAGAAGACCTTAAAGATGCATATAGCAAACTTCTATACGTATGCGACGAAACCGATCAGTTTGGCTGGTAGAATTATTAGAATTCACACACAGGCCCAACATGATTTCAAGATTTGGTTAATTTGTTGTTTCGTCAGACAAGTTATTTTATACCGTTTTGGTTGTTCTCCAAATGTACACATGCAATCAGATTGATATACAATGTAAACTACAAACTGCAAGGAATATGCCACGATAACAATGTATGGAGTATTGTAGGTTTTTCGTCATGCGAATCTATAACCAGAACTTAGACTTTTGTATATCGTCGTGCAGCTCCCTCGACCGGGATCTTGACGCATGTACATAATGTTCAATGTTCTGTAGGATGGTTAATTCCATCTGTAACGTTTTTAAAAAATACGGCCAGAGAGGAGATTTCACCTTTTGATTTTTCTCACTGTTCTTTGCTTCGATATTGCGGTTGGCTTCCCCCTTTCTTTTGGGCTAAATACCGCTTGTTATATTTTGGAGAATAGTCGTTCTACACCAACGCCTTTCATATTTGAATTCTGCCGCTAAATATTTAGGTTTACATTATATAAAACATCGACGTCGTTGTTCCATTGTAAACTGGATATAGTTTAGGGAAATGATCAAATTGAAGAAATATTTACATAACGAAATCAACACAAAGGCTTTCATCATTATCATCTTTATTCAGGCTCTACAACCCTATGTCATTCCTTGCCTACTAAAGAATTTTCCTTCGGTCTTCCCATCTATCGCCTTCCTTACCAAGCACGTACTCCATATTTCTCATATCCTCAGTTTAATACAATAACAATAGAATGTTCTGAATTATTTTTCTCTATTAAGACTTTCTATATATTTAAGCATGTATTTAAGGGGTTTAGGTCATCATGTAAGCATTTTTCGGTACTTAGTACTTTTCCGCTTCATTTTTTTCTTTAGTTGCATTCTTGCATTCATCATCAAACTACTGGTTTTTCCGCACATATTTGTATTCCTATCTGGACCTTCTTCATTTACATTTTGATCCGTTAGTGTATTGCTATTTTTTTTAATAATGTTAGGATACAAGGTAACTCTTGCATCCCCCAGCCTTTTTTAAGCCCTTTTGTCTACTGGGATTGCCGAATATAGGTCTCTCCTAATTCTCGCTATTCATCTCTGTTGTTTGTAAGACGTTTCTACATTGGCCCTGCAGTTCTTTTAATATCGTCGCTCCAGCGCATTTGCAGTCTTCCTCGTGGTCTTTTGGCTTCATATGGCCGCTAATTCCCGATTTATTTATTCCATCGGCCATCCTTAAGACGTTCCATATGTCCAGCCCATTTCCATTTCAATTTAGCTGCCTGTTCGACAGCATCTTTTACTTTTGTTCTGTTACGAATGTCTTCATTGATTTTTATGGTCTTTAAGTGATATACCCAGCATCTTCGTTTCATAGCTCTCTGAGTTGTTTTTCTATCTTCTCCATGTTTATTTTACGTGAATGTCCGGTTTGAGACTCCGTATGTGAGTAACAGGTATGATACAGGAACTAAACATTCTTGGTTCGCGTCTCTTTAAGGTATATTTTTATTTTTATAGTACGTATTAGAGCTTTCCGAATGCTGTCCATCCAATTTTTATACGTCTGCTTATTTCGGTAGTCTGATTTTCTTTTGTATATTGGTAAATATCCTTTTTTTTTGTTGGGCGTTTGATATTCTAGCCCTTAAGCTTGAGGTCACTAAGAAACTATCAAAAACTAGTAATATGTGATCAATCTGACTTGTTCTTTCGTCAGGGGCGGTCCAAATTACCTTGTGTATATTTTTGTACTCAAAATAGTTGCTAGGAACTGTCATTTTTAGTGATGTTGCAACGTATCAGGTTTAGCCAATTACCGCTGTTATCAGTGTCACGACTATGGCTTCCTATAGTTATTCCTCTCGATCTATTCGCACATTAATGTCATCTAGCACTATTTTAATGTCATTTCTAAGACAACTTCTGTATATTTCTTCTAGGTTTTCGAAAAACTAATTTTTTCGTAGTCTGGTTTGTCATCAGTCGAAGCAAGTGCATTAATTAAACTGTAATTAAAGAATTTTCTTTTTAAAGGCAAGTAGCACATTCTTTGCTTAAAATTCACAAGCAGTTTAAAATCTCTGGTTTACAATGAACCTCACTCAATCTATATGTTGACTTTCATTGCAGCTATAATACACGACATGTGTACACAAAATCTGATAATTTCCATAAAAAGTTTACAAAAACTGCGCTTAAGGACTTCCCATTGCCATCCATCACTGTTTGTAAAATCCGTCACCCCAATGTAAATATGTAGTGCCGCCGAGTCTAAAAAGAGGTTTGTAATATCTTCTGCAACCTCATAACATCTTGTAGTGGCTATATTTCACGTATGTTTGCGACCATCAAGGCAATTTGTACTTTATTCACTGTTGCTCTGAGCAATTCTACAGTTGTGTTAAACCAAATGGAATCAGCTGTAGATCCAACTTTGGGGTACCTTTTTCCTTTATTTGTTGCAAATATTTTACTTTTACGTTTTATAGATATTATCAATTCTACTTGCTTGTTTACCCCTGTAAGCAACTCTTGATTGAAAAATATGGGCGGTTCATGATATCTTCCAAATCTTAGATACAGCCAATTCGTTTCGAACCGTACTGGTCTGACACTATGTGTCTGAACTAGGAAAGTCCAGGCACAATAAAATGGACAGGGATGTTTTAGGGAGGATTTAGATGATTTTTGAATTTAACCTGACAAACACTCACACATGAACGTACAAACACAAAAGACAGACAGCGGCACCACAACTGTCTTATTATACAGTGAGACTTTTGGTGCGAATATTGTGCTTACCTGTTCCGAGATGTAACACAGATAATGTATGGTACAGAGGAACAAAGTGTTGCCTAAATGACGTCCCCAAGAGCTAGATTTGTGCTCCCCTATTCCAAGGTATAACATAGAAGAATGTTTTGGTCAATTAGTATGTAAGCGGTTAACCAAGTGCTCTGCCTAAGCTGAGTGCCCCAGAAAACTGGCGAACTCTGGCAGATTATAGCTTTGTCCCGGGAAGCGCGTACTTAAGAGGTGGCCCAGAAGAGGATTTAGATGTAACTAACTCTCTTTCTCTTTGCCCCAAACGAGTCTCGATGACTCCAATCAGTGTCTTACAAATAACCTGACACTTGACATTACTACTACATACTATTTCTATCTGTTGTCGATTCAGTATAAGTTGTTCTAAATGGGGTGTAAAAAATTATAAAGGTTGCCTTTCTAATTTAAATTTTACCTCTCTTTAGGCGGTATGCAAAACCCATCGTATTGGCTGCGTATCTTATATTGTTTATGTGATCCCAGTTTAGTCTGATTTCGGCTTCACTATCTTCTTGAAAGATTTTTTTAACTAATTCGTTCTAATACCTCATCATTGGTACTACAGCAAACAGTGAAACTATGTCAAAATTAGACGTACTCGAAAATATGCTATTCGGTCTTAGTGTCTAATATCCTTTATACTTTCGACCAAGTTTAGAAGGGTATACATCTCAACAAGATGTGAATCTGAACGATACGAAATACTACACCCTCTCTATATGCACGGAACACTCCAATACTGATGCGGTATTAACCTACGAATATCGGAGATACTCGAGGAAGACCATTAGTGAATGACAGGCTACGACCGCTGCCGCATCGCCTTTAGTAACGCATGCCATAATTGCAGAAGAAACGTGCAGAATAGATAAGTCCAGACTACAATCTCTAAACCCCGAAAACAATATACCAGTACAAAGTACCTACCGCGAAAGCAGACACTTTTTTAAACTATACTTCTGAGTCTGGTTCTAACTCAAAATATCCCTAGCTTGGAGGAACTTAAGATCTTTTTTTGTCTAGGTGATACTCTAGTGTTAAATATTTATTTGCTGTATATTGTGTATATTAAAATGAATACAGTAGTCATTTCCTTGTCAAAGTATTTATTCCATAGATTCGAAACTCGATCACCGCCTTACTAGACTAAAGTATCGTATAACTATTCTTCACAAAATTTACAACCTTCTTCCGCAGGTAGTACTTTGTAAATATTTCTGTTCAAGAGTAAGCCATTTTTGGAAGAATATGTTTGTTAATTCTTAGATGTAAATAAAGTGGAGTACAAAAATGATTATGAGGAGTCAATTGACACGCCGTGTTTTATTCTAACGTAAAACGACTGTCCGTTTCAACATTATTCTCAATGTCAAGATAATGTCATGCCATAGTTAAAACAGTTTACTAAATTCCCAAATTAGAAACGATGGATATCTTGATTAATAACAGAAAAAAACAGTGTTAAGAATATTTCGATCATTATAATGGAAACGAAACCTACAAAAAGTCAGTTTATGTATTATTTTAGCCCATTTATTAGATAAAGCATGAGAGTATTGTAGCGAAACAACAATATCCTGAATAAAAAATAGCAATCACAACGTTATAAGTATATTATATCATAATTTCATAATGGGAACATTCTGTTCTTCAACGACTTAAAAGAATTTACAAAAAAGGCGATCTAAATATGCTGAAGAGATGAAAGGAGATTTACAAGAATTGTTTAGATATGCAGAAAGTATTAATAATCATTAAAGCGAGGGAATATGAAAACAATGTGTCACATTTGTAAAACATGAATTAGTAAAACATAGAAAACTCAAAAAGTATTAGAATTGGTGAGAAGATTTGTTGCGTGATGTTACTAATCTCTTTTAGAGAAGAGATTAGTACTGTATGATAAATAAGTTATTAGAAAATATGATAAAAATGATTATGCTATGTATACATATGTTGTAGTCGATTGGGAGTTTTCAGGTAGAAAACAACTTGTCACAGTTAACGACTACAGCAAAATGGTTACATAGAAAAAGGCTTTGATCCCTAAAATAATTGTTTTTAGTTATGATAACTATTTTTTGTTCAAAACTTTAATTTTTAGTACTAATGTGCTGATTGATTGTAACATGTGTTATATTGATAAATAAATATTACATAAATTGACTACGATTGTCTATGGATTCATTCTGTGCTTTTCCGTCAAAACTCTCTGTATCTCTCCAGAGCCTCAGGATGCGAATTTAACAAAAATCGACATATGTTCTATACCTAGCCAATGCTTATTACTTTTTTAATATATATGATTCATTGCTAACATTCAAACTAGCTAACATGAATTGTTCAAATTGGTTTTTAACAACAGATCAATCATGTAAGATGATTTTCAGAATCACTTGGTAATAGCTTTCTAAGCGGCAGTCTAGCACTGAAGGTGTTGTTTTGGTGGTTCTTAATTACACAGAGGCATTTGACAACGTCCAATAAGAACTATTCTGTGCAGGCAACATTTCTGCATATGACAGTTGAGGCCTAGCAATAAATGCTTTGAAAAAAATTTACAAGACACTTTGTAAAACGTATATCACCACGTTTGAAGATGAGACCTTTGAGATGTCACGTATTTTCTGTGAAATTGTTTGGATCGAACCTTAATCACGAAAAAAAAAACATATCCGAATCCTTATACTAAGGACACACATTGGAATATTGCAAATGTACTAGGTGTACAAAAAATAAAAAGGGAATTTTTTCGATCACCATTAAGGTGCCTTAAGGATCGCCGTAATTCATAATATATATGACAATGCAACTATGTTTGTACAACTAGACGAAAATACAAATCCCATCCCCATTAAGAGATGAGCTAGACAAGGCGACGTAATATCGTTAATGCTTTTTAATCTAACCCTAGAAGACGTCTTCAAAACTATAGACTGGTCAACATATGGCATCAATTTTAATGGCAACCAGTTAAACCACCTCAGATTCGCTGACTACATCGTAATTCTTGGAAGTACATTCGAGGAACTATAAATTATGATGGAGGAACTCGTAGATAGCTTCCAATCAGTCAGCTTAAAAATTAATATTACAAAAACATAAACCATGATAAACGCAGACGAGCACGGACGTATAATTATAAATGGCAGTGAATTAGAACAAGTCCATGAACATATCTACTTGAAAAACAAAGTGCGGAAATCACTAGAAAATAAGACTGGCATGGACTGGATTTGAATCGCTCTATAATTCATTTCGAGTAATAGCAAAAGGAAGAATAAAGAAATATGTTATAAGGACGATAAGGGCCAATGCGAAATTCTAAATTGTTGAATTTCTGCTTCCCTAAATATTTTACACCAAAAGCCAAGAAAAACTATTTGTAGAGGACAGAAATATGTATACAAAACAAATGTTAAAATTGTTCTACGAATTAAATGTATTCCAAAATTTTGCAAGAATATAATACATTTTTCAGACCACCCCTTAAAGTCAGGCCACACGCGGTGCAAGAATGTGTATGACGTTACGTTTAGTCATATTGATGTTTCTGATATTTGACAATATTTGAATTGTCAAAATGTTTATTTTGTAATTTACTGTCTAAAAAACAATATAGTTGATTATAATGATAATTTTCCGACTGTTCTAACAACCATTCAAATTTCGTCATTTTGTGTCATGTGGAACAATTTAACCCAATCATGTCAACATTAGACTGATAATTGCATTCAGTGCAATTTTCAATCCCTATGACAACACGATCGAGTTTGACAACTTCATCCAAATAAATTTCAAAATGTCACGTTTCGTGACATTTTGAAATTATGCGTGGTAATAGATCTTCTATAGTAGAGAACAGCAACGAATCTAATGTTAACTTAAATTTTAATAATTGTACTTTCACTAACTGTACTTTTAATAAATAAATGTTTCGTTGTGTTGAGTTATGATTTTTTTTTCGAAAAATTATCCGCCGAATATCCCTCGGACATTGATGAATGCCTCATAATTTCATGACAAATTTCTCAAGCTCGTTGCTTGGTGACAGCACTCAGCCTTCGGCTTCGTTCTGTTACCAAGGAACGAGCTTTCGATTGTCATGAAATTATCTCGTCTGTTATCAATGTCCTAGGGATATTACTACTGAAAATGAAATTAATGTATTAACAGCAGTAATAGAAAATCCTAGAATAAGTTCTCGGACCATTGCAGACAAGTTTAATATTCTTAATTCCACGGCCATAAAAAAATTGAAAAGAAATACATTCATATAAATTTCAATGTCATCAGAGAAGGAGATGGTGATTGTTATGAAATTTTAGAGATAACTAATGCAGACAGACAATTTTTTAAAAATATATTGTTTAATGATGAATGTACATTTGCAATAAATAAAGAAGCAAATTATAGGATTTGGTCGACAAGGAAGCCTAAGGATATTACTGAAAGCCATACTCAATATCGTCGAAAAACAAATGTCTGGTTAGGAATATTTAGGCCCAATATTATTGGACCATTTTTCTATGAGGAAAATTTAAATTTAAAAAAGTTTTTAGACTTGCTACAAGAAGAGATATTACCCAAACTTGCAGAAATAGCTCCAGATGAAGAAGAAATTTGGTTTCAAATGGATGGATGCCATGCGCATAATAACTGGGAGGTTAAGGAATTCCTTAAAAACAGCTTTAATAATTGTTTGACTGGATCTGACTGTAATATTAAGTGGCTCCCGAGATCGGGAGATCTAGCTCCAAACGATTATTTTATCTGGGGGCATCTAAAATCAAAAATCTATTCTGACCAAAAATTTACAGATATTGAAGCAGTAAAAATGGGAATTATTGAAAAGTGTGCAAAAATAACGCCATGAGGTCCGGCTAATGTTAGACGAGAATTTTACAATCGAGTGGGATACTGCTTAGTACAAAATGGCGTATTGTTTGAACGGCTGTTATAGTTTTATGTTTAGAAATTATCATAAATTATTTTTAGGAAGGATCACAGTAAAACTATATTGAAATTCTTTAAATGGTTGTATAACCTGGAATTTTATTGGAGTATATTATACCTTACGTCAAATAAAGATCTGGCAGAGCTCGCACTATTGCCTGAATACAACATTATTGCGATTTTTCGTGAACTGAGTACATTTCATAAAATTTATTGCTTTGTAAACAATATAATTTATTGTTTATAACAGGGGTGTCCAACTTGCAATGCCTCAAGTGCCAAAACTAAAACTTTGATGTTGTCGCGGGCCATATAATAATTTTGTTACAAGTAATAACAAAATAAAGTGAGGTATAAAAATAATTAAAACAAAAAAGAGTATTATTTCTTTTATTGCTCAACAACTACATCTTCTTATAAATGGAAAAGTTATTGATAACACTTTTCAATAATCAAGACAAACATTGCAAAAGCAACGAAAAAGATGTATCCAATTAGTGTGAGGACTGTGGTCGATCGGCTTCATCCACCAATAAAGAAAGGTCCACCTCCAGTTCAGTTGTAGACACTCTCATAAGATGACGTAAGGAAGAATTGGTAAGGTTGCTTCTGTTTTTATTTTTTATGTATTTCATGGAGGAAAAGGCACTTTCACATGTATATGTGCTTCCAAACATTGACGTCATTTTCAGTCAAAAATCTCGCAGGATTGGGAATTTCTCTTTTACAGTAATTTGAAAAATTCAGGTCCCTTTTCGGGTCTGGTGATTAGGAACATGTCTGCTTGAAGATCACATAACTCAAGCAGCTGTAAGTTGGGTGGTTGATCATCAATGGTTGCTCCAAGAGGCTTATTATAAAGTAGTACACTGCTTTTGAGACTTTCAATTTCTTTAAATCTTGTATTGAATTCATCAATAACTTGTTCAATTTGTGAAATGCAGGATGAAAACTCAATATTTTCCTCACCGTTAAATTCTTCTGCTATTTTTAGACAGCGAGAGAAGTGTTTCAGGTTGTTCTTTTCCAAAGCACGTTTAAACAGCTTTTTCCGGAATCCGTTTATCATTCCGATTAAATCTGAAACCGTCTGATTTCTTCCTTCAAGACTCAAGTTTAACATGTTAGGATGACTAGTCAAATCTGTTATAAAAGCTAACTGTCTGAAGAATTCTTGATCCTTAAACTTCTCTTCTAGTTCAGATGTGTCAGATCAAACGTATTTGTTGAGGAATGCAGGGATTTCCTTTCTTATGGCAAAAAATCGTTAAATGCACTTTCCTGCACTCAGCCACCTTACATGGTTGTACATTAGCAAATCTCCATACTCGGCCTCTGTTTCCACTAAAAACTGCTTAAGCTGCCTTTGTAAAAGAGATCGATTTCCACCTCTAATTATATTTATAATCTTAATCACGGTTTGGAAAACTTGATCTTCCTTGACTGATTTTCCACATAAAGCTCCCTGATGTATAATACAATAAATTGTTGGGCAAGTGACACCATTCTCTCGAAGCAGACCCACTAATCCAATTTTTTTTACCTGTCATTGATAAGGCTCCGTCTGTTGCTATGGCTGAACATTTATCAAAGCCTCCAATTGTGTCAACTGTTTTCTTCACAGCCTCATAGATGTCTTTTCCTGTTGTTGTTCCATAAAGAGGACAAATATCAAATAACTCCTCTTTACTGGTAAAATCATCAAAAGTAGTGCGCACAAATATTAACAGCTGACAACATCCGTTTGATCAGTGCTTTTATCCAAACAAAGTGAGAAATATGAACTTTTCTTAACCAGGCTAAGCATAGATTTGTCTACTTGCTCACCCATAGCAACAATCCTTCTTTGTATGGTTTGATGTTAAAGTGGCACTGATTCAAATTTCTCCGCCATTTTAGAATCACCGAAAGCTTTGGCCATTTCAACAGCACATTTTTTATCAAATTGCCATCAGTGAAAGGTTTTTTTTTGCCTTTGCCAGCTCAAGCGACACGGCATAAGATGCATGCAAAGAATGCGTTTGAGAGTGTAATATTTTACTGAATATACCAGTTTGCTGTTTAAGCTTTTTCTTCAAATCTGCAACTAGGGCACGCCGACTTTCATTTGTGTACGTAGCATACTTATTTTCATGCACTGTTGTGTAATGTCTTCTCACATTATATTCTTTAGGCACTGAAACGACATTCATGCACACTAAGCACTGCAACTTTCCATTATTGTTAGCAATCAAGTAATCACTCTCCCAACTTTCTTTGTAAATTCTGTTCTCACTATAAATTTTCCGTTTTACTGGTTTTACACTTATTATTGTATAAGAGGAATCAATACAAAGAATTAATCAAGTTTACTGTTCACTAGCAACGTAATAGATTAGGCGACTAGCCTACGCGTCACTAGCACACTGGCACGATGGCGGCTGGCGACGGATGGTAAGCAGTGGGAGGTGTGGCCTGCGTGAACTGTGATGCGCAGTAATCAGTGCAGTTCTCATAGTTGTGGAGGACGATTGTGTTCGTTACAAGTCCACGAAGCGGCACGCGGTACAGTACTTGTGATGTAAAAACACTGCTAAACCATAAAATATAAAATAAATTAAAAAAATCTTTTTTCACAGTGGCAGCATTTAAAGAAAATATATGGTTTTCGAAAATCTTACGTGGGTTACAACAAATAGCCTCGCGGGCCGGATGCGGCCCGCGGGCCGCCAGTTGGACAACCCTGGTTTATAAAGTACTATTTATTGTTCACTAGTAGTAGTTTTATTTGTGAAAATTTGCTGTTTATAATTTAATCATAAAATAAAAATTCAGAAAAAATCAGAATCATCAATATGGCCAAACGCAACATGTCATACACATTCTTGTACTGCGTGTGACCTGACTTTAAGTGGTGGCTTAAAAAATGTATTAAATTTTGGCAAAATTTTGGAGTGCGCTTAATTCGTTGATTAATTTTAACATTTGTTTTTAATACAGATTTCAGTCCTCTACAAATAGTTTCTTATGACTTTTGATGTAAAATAATTAGGGAAACAGGAATTCAACCATTTATAATTTCTCATTGAGTTTCCTATGGCCCGTTTGGCGATTCAACACCCGGTATAAATGTCTTGAGGTATTTTGCAAACTTCGAAAATAGTTTCGATCTGGAAAACAGATCGAGCACTCATTGTGTCGTTCTTCACGGTCTTCGTTCAACAACAAATTTACTGACTTTTCTAAATGTGGTCTCTACACTGGATGGTCCCAAAATTATTAAAGACAAAATGAAAAGCTTTTCTATTTTTGAGTAAGCAAACAAAAAATAGACAATTTACACCTGGAAGAATTAGAAATGGAATCATATCGAAGTGGAAAGCCAACTATTAAACAAATAAAAAAGCTTTGCATTAAGAGGAAAAACTTAAGACAATTTGGGATGATTAATAAATATATAATAATTTAAGAAAAATATACCATTACTATCGTCACAAAGAAAGACATCTAGTGTCGGCAAACAAGTATGTTTCTTGAAATTCCATTTAAAATGAAAAGGAAGACATTAAACAAGGAGGAGGATCAAATATAAACTGATCTTTCTGTCCTGCAAAGTTTGTTGTTGAGTTGCACTGCTGCGACAAAACTCCAATTTCGAAAAGTTTCGGGACTATTGATTTCAAAGCTCTTTATTGAAGATCAACGAACGATTCGTGTTGAAATTTCTCAAAAGTCCCCCTGCGCGTTGTGAAGTAGAAGAAGCATTTTTAGAAAGCCTACGATAAAAATTGGACAAAATACTATACACTGGAGAGCAATAATGTCTAAAAAAACTTCGTAATAAACTGCAAAATCTTAACTCGTGTTAAACTAAAATTATACTAACAATATAAGGTAACAGAATACACATTACCGAAACCAAAAAGAAATACTAAAAACATGAAGAGCATGTAAGATCAAACTTATAGGACCCACCTGTAACAGATACTCGCGTATACAATCGAAACACACGCAGAAATATCTACTGAGAGAAATAGCTAATGTGTAGTGCTAAGAACGAATAAAGTTGTGATATGTCAAGATCAAATATGGAAAAAGGAAGGTAAAAAATCAGGACTTTTAACGAGAAGAACATACAGGAGGAAAACTAAAGCCTTTAGAAGAGTGGCAAAGCGAAGAGTTTCTTTATTTGGAATATATTTGAATTTAAACTATGACGTAGAATCGTAGATAAACCGCTACAAATTTTTGCTTAATCTCCTCCCATGATTGATCCATCAACAGCATCAAATAAAATAAGCATATGTACAGCGTCAATATTTCGTTTCTATCACTTTCTTTTAATTTCTCTTTCTTAATAATTTCAATATCCATCATTTATGTAGCCCATTAACAAATATTTCCTATATCTCTAATGAGTAATAAAAAGGTACTATATATATCACATCTTCTAGCATACAAGGTTCCAGAAAATTAACAATTTCCTGGTTTAGTGTGATGTCAGAATGACAAAAGGTTTTAAATGGTTTTAGTGTCTGTCAGTTAAATATTTCGATATAAATAATCTATATGTTCTGCTTGTAGTAGATTGTAGATCTGCTGGACCAAGACCAACTTGACCTCAATGCTACTGTGCGCCAAACACGGTTCGAGTAAGTTCGGAACGAGAGTCTCTAAGTAGGTCATGTTTATGCTGGCAAAAGGAAGCTTTGGCGTACGTTAATATTGGGACTGGCAGTGAACTATTGTTTAGGGTTGATAATAAAATGCTTACTGTAGTAGGGGCTTATCTTAAGTAGCCTTTCCAGAGTATGGGAACTATACAATTATGCAATTATGTCAATAACTGTATATTTTGATTGAACATGTCAGAAACTCACAAACACCCATACACAAACGCAGAATACGTATATATACATGCAGACCTATTATAGTCAATCGAAAAATCACCAGACAACTGCACCACAATTGGCTAATTATATGGTACCATTTGTGCTATGAGTACTGCGCCCCCAATACTCATCGTGCCCATGAGTTGACGGTACAGGGAAAAAAGTGTTACCTAAGCAATGCCTCAGAGAGCTGGCGAACTTTTTGCTGGCGAACTAACATTGGCCTAGCGTACACACATTGTCATGTCTGACTGCATTTTGCCCCAACCCGTGAAAATATAATGGATACAACGACAAAAAGAAATAACCCAAAGAAGGACTCAGATATCAGTGACACTCCTGAGTCTCTGATAAAAATATAAAGGGGAACAAGTAAAGGAGATTCGGTAGTCGACTTTGGTCTCTGCTCTAAATGGATCTTAATAACAACAATCAAGTTCCTAAAGACGCATCTTGAACACAGTAAGGCCGGTTCCACACATGGGATCAAACGTTGGCGCCAACGTTGGGTCAACTGTGTTCTCACGTTCGGTGAGGCATCCACACATTGGGTTGAGGCATCAACGGCAACATCAATATTAGCGCGAATCCCTTTGATGTGTACGCAAAAACCGACACTCCACGGAAAACTCCCAACGTGGGAGCAAGTCATAAAAACGTTGGCTCCAACACAGTTTTGTCGGTACACATTGGACGACGCTGTTGGGGTCAACGTTGGCCCGTATGTCTGGAGGCGGCGTAAGGCCGATTCAGCATAACTTACTGTTGCTATTAGAAGTTTTCGCTTTCGCCTGGATACAAGAGAAAACCCGTTATGAAGCTCAGTGAAATAGGTCCAGCGAGCGAGAGAGACGAAAAAGGTTAAGTACCTGTTGAAGCCAGACTTCAATCTAAAAGGGGCTCCACAGTAGGCATTAAAACTTATGGCAGTATGATAAGTCTACGAAGTTAAGTGGCCCTTTGAAATCAACAAGCATTTAACTGAACTAGTAGCCTACTGGTTTTCTTATGTAGCTCATATATCTTACGAAAAACAACAAAGACGGACAAAACCTTTAAAAAGACAATATAGGCGTATAGTTAGAGCAAGAAAGCATACAATGCTTATGGCAACCATTTTATCAACCATTTGGTCTATAAAGACAATATACAGTAGACACTCTCTATAACGAGATCTGAAATGGCAGACTAATTACTTCGTTATAAGCCGTTCTCGTTATATCAAAGAACAATAATACTGTGCATACATATGAATATATGTAGTTTTCTAAAACATTAACTTCCTACAGTGAAGCCATTCGGAGCAATATAAGGTGCTAAATATTGTTTGAATTGCATTTTTGAAAAAAGTTGTTTACTTTTATTGTCGATGATATAAGTTAAAATAAAAATCTGTATTCTGTAAATCTGTATAAAGCGTATTTTTAAGGATAACATAAACTATTTCTTCTGAAATTGGAAGAAGTCTGTCATTTTGACTGCTAAATTGTCCAGTATTCTATCTATCATATTTTCTAAAGATGTGAAACAGTTGTATGCTGCTTTATTTGCGTTTTGTGTTTGGATATACAACAAGCTTCCACATCTTGTCTATCAGCACCTTCTTATTATTAGGTGCGGATGGCCAATCCCCTACGCTGACACTTGTTAGTCATAAATTGTAAATTTCCGAGTAAGTTTATTGCGGGCGGCAGTTAAAAAGGGTGTTTATTTATAGCCACGACCGGACCAAAAACGTAAAAAACATTTTTCGATCTTATTTTCTCTCGTTAAAACCAAATTTGTCTCGCTATAGAGGGTTATAGTTCAATAGAAATTTCACGGGACATCTAATGTACCTCGTTATAAGCGAAACCTCGTAATAACCGTGTTCTGTATAGGGGGAGTATACTGTATTTAAAAAAGACTAAAAGATATCCCATCTATGATAAGAAGTTTTTCAGCAACTAGCATCAAAATGCAATGCTGAAAAAAAATGCCTTTGCAAATTTAGAAAGAAAATATGTATACAGTTTAAATATGTATACAATATAAGTAAAACTAACAAATAAGACCGGTTTCAATCAGTTTTTTAATTGTACAAGGTCTATAGAGTCTACAAAGATAGTGCAACCTATAAGATGCTGCATAATGACCTACTAGCTACCTGACAAGTAACTGTTGTAGAGGAAGTCTATTAGTACCGTTTTAAAAGTAGAGAATTAAAAGTATTTTGAAGATCTCCAAAGAATGAAGCAAAAAAAGACACCAATTGTCAAACTATCATTCCCTAAATAACTCCTGCACACACTTCAAGGCACATAGAATAGAACAAAATAATTTGACACCGACAAAACATCGCAAATTTCCAATGAACACTGTAAACCACTTGTAGGAATATATAATAAGAAGAATATGCATATTGTTGTCGATAATGATTGATAGGAACAAGTCACGGTACTACCAAAAAAACTTATAAACCAACATAAATGGTTCTAAATAAATATATCTCAATCTACAGTTTAAAAAAATTAACATCTAATTTTAACCACGTATATCGAAATATTTAACTTATATACTACTTATTCAAACGCTATTTTTGACATAATTACTTAAAAAGCATAAAGATTTGTAGTACGAATAGTTGTAATGACAATTAGAGAGACAAGAAGTTACACATTGAGAAAGCATTAAGACAAGTTACCTGAGGAATGTGGTCCTTTATTTGTTCTATCTCGACTGCGAAGCGGAAGACTGAAAGGGGCGCTGCTGAAGGGATCTTCGGAGACGGACATCGTCGAACCTTCCTTCGATTTCATCCCTTGCAAACCTAAAAATATTTATTATGTTTAGTATATGTTGCATTAAAATTTTATTGAGCAATTACTAGTTTTACCATACACTGTTACTAATGTTTTAAAATTGCATGAATTTTGAAAATATGCATGCCCAGAAAACAATTAATCCTAAAAACATTAACTATTTTAATTTCATACAGTATTCAATAAAAATTATTAAAAACAACTGATATAAGAAAAACAAAATTAATTTACTAATGCAAAAACTAGTTTCACTCTGTGAGAACAAGTTTTACTCTTGCTATGAGAATGAACTGCAGACAAATAAATGTTTTGGTGATGTTATATTTAATAGTTTCGTTCGTAGATTGACCAAATGGGCGACACAGGATCATGAAAGTGCATTTCATTAATTAATTTTTGTGATTACGATTATATCACTCAAAATATCAAACAATTTACCATAGAGATTACAATAAAAAAACAATAAAAAATACAGAATATACTTCAAAATATTCATTCATTCTATCTCGTCATCATATCAACAACTTGAGTTTCTGTAACTGTCTTCATTTTACTGTACCAATTACCATAGTGAAAACAGTTACGACACGTTTAACATGTATAAAAAAGTGAAAGAAGCGGCTGGCATCTGGCATGGTAAAGTAATATTTGAAGTAGAGGACAAACTTAAAGAATGAGAAAATTACGCCACGAACCTATTCGAAGACGATAGGAGTGGTTCACCTTCCGATATTACTAACTGCGACGGACCCCTAATAACACGTTCTGAGGTTATAAAAGCCATACAATCATAAAAAGATGGCAGAGCGACTTGCTTTGATGAAATTCCAACTGAAATATACAAGCTTATAAATGATAGCAATATTCTAGCGGCCATAACTTCGTTTTTCAATACCACTTATACCAGCGGACAACTAGCTAATGGTTGGTCTAATTCACTGTTTATAGCTCTACCTAAGAAGACAACAGAAAAAACCTGTGCTGATTATAGATCAGTTTGTTGATCCACTTATTGAAATTTTTTTTAAAGGTAATACATGGTCGTATCTACAATAAATGCGAGGGATACCCGGATGACACTCAGTTTGGTTTCCGTAACGGGTTTGGAACGAGAGAGGCACCGTTTGGAATGGACGTACTTGCTCAAAGATGCCGAGATATATATGTAGACATATACTGTTGCTTTATTGACTTCCAAAAGGCATTTGATCGTGTAAGCACTCTATATTGATCGAAGCTCTAAAAGACATTGGCTTGGACAGCAGGGATGTTCGAATAATTGCAAATTTATATTGGAATCAAACAATATCAGTTTTAGTAGATGGTGTGGAATCACAGGCTCTCAATATTAAAAGAGGAGTACGGCAGGGATGCCCCTTGTCACCCCTGTACTCCTAGCTTCTAGTTAACAAGATCTGCAAACACTACTTGATAGTGTCAATGAGAGTTGTCAGGTCTGGATCTGAACATACGGAAAACCAAAATACTCGTAATAAGTAAACAACAGCATATAAAACCGTCTATATATGTAAATAATACCAAACTTAAGCAAGTTGATAAAATCGTTTACCTTGGACAACAATTAAATTGTAACGCAGAAAGTCACGGCGAAATTAGACCTAGGATAGAGCAGGCTGGAGCTGCTTTTAGAAGGATGTCCAAGGTGTTATGTAACAGACACCTAAAATTGGCATTGAGGATCCGCCTACTTCGCTGCTACGTGTTCTCGGTCTTACTCTATGGTGTCGAGTCCTGGCCTGTGAATAAAATCGATCTAAATCGCCTTGAGGCTATCCAATTGTGCTGCTAGAGAAGAATTTTAAAAGTTTTCTGGGTGGAGAAAATTCGAAACTACACAATACTAGAACGTCTCAGCAAGACTACTGGAGTATTTCGGGCATATAATGAGATGGTCTCAAATACAGGTTGCTACAAAATATCATGCAAGGAAAAATAGTAGGCAAACGCAGTCCATGACGAAGAAGAACCTCATGGTTGAAGAATTTGGGAGATTGGTATGGTGTTGATACAAGCATGCTATTTAGGGTGGCAGAGAATAAAATTAAGATAGCTATGATGGTAACCAACGTTCTGAAAGGGCATGGTACATAAAGAAGAAGAAATTACCATAGTTGAGGAGGAGGCTATCAATCGCACGTTGTCCATATTTTCACATTCTGACTTCGAGGTGGCGTTGGATTCGTCAAAACAACATTTATTAATTTACATACTCCTAGATATTCTAAACGTAATATTTCACGTATATTTTTGGCTTCAAAAATCACCTAAACGAACAAAACGCATTTTGTCCAGTAGAGAGAGACAAACAAATAGCGCTATTTTGCTTGCAATGCTTTTTTACCAGGTAACGATTTTATTAGTGTTAATAAGTTGTTTTTGATTACAATAATAATATTAAAATGAGTGGAGATAAGCATATTGTAGGTGATAGAAATAGAGGAACGGGAAAAAGAAAAATAAATACTACGGCAAAAGAACGTAAGTGAGAAATAAGGTAAATTGCAGGTTATGTTGTATTTTTGTGATTTAATTTGTTACATCTGTTTTAGATATTCAAATTTAGATCCAGAGTTACTGAATTTTGAAAATAGTTGTGTTCATAAAGCAAAAAAATTGAATGTACCGAACTTTTGTTGAACGACATAAAAATCATTAGACGTAATTTCTACGATAATGAAGAAAATAATAAAAACGCTCAGGACAACAAATTGGCACATATGATGAATTTAAAGGAAATAAAAAGGCAAAGGAAGAGGAAAGGTGGTAAATCACATGATTTTCACACAGAATTTTATGTGAGTTTTTATTTAAATAAACCAAGTTTCAGTATCGGTAAATATTGATCACCTGATTACAGAATACTTTGTAATATCTCTGATTAAGTATTTTGTAGGTTTGGCATAATAGCAAGAAAGTTTATGTTTGCCAAAAATTATTTTCCTCTATTTTTAATTGCGGTCCAAGAAGAATTCATACGATAGTGAGAAAAAATATGTTTGGCACTGGTATAAAAGAGAATCGAGGTGGAGACAGAAAGTCCAGGAAAAATGCGCTTAAATTAGAAAGTGTCAAGAAATTTATTTCGACTTTGAAGGGCCATGAAAGCCACTGTGGTAGAGGTAAGACAAAAAGAATCTATTTGTCATCTGAGTTAAACATAAAAAAGCTCTAGAAGATGTATACTGATCAGATTCAGGATGATTCACTTCAAACAAACTACAAGTACTAGTCGAATTTTCAGCAATAAGTTTAATATAAGTAGACAGTACTCAAAAAAATTTGACATTTTTTTACTAACTGGCTAGTTTGTTTTAGCATTTGGAAGTCCAGCTACTGATATTTGTGGCTTTTGCATAAGAACAAACACAAAGATAAAAACCATCAAGCATGAACAGCAAAGATTAAAATTAAAAATGGATGTAACTATTCACAAGACGCGAGCAAAGCAGTTTTTTAAATCAACGAAGGGAGTAATTCGTCAACAGGTCCAAAATCTCCCAAAAGCGCCTATTACGGAAGCATTCTATGCTCAGAAACTGTCTTTTTATGCATTTTGTGTGACAGATATTTTAACAAAAACGCCTGTTTTTTATACACGGCTTGAGCATGAAGCAGGAAGAGGTGTGGTAGAAATAAGTTCCGCGTTGACTGACTTTCTAAAAAAAGACTGATTTTGACCCAGATATTAAACGTTTAAGACCGCCAGACAAATATTATGAAATCTATTCTAAGAAAGGAGAAGTACGCAAGCTGGGCTCAGATTGGACTTTGTATGACATAAAACATGCAGCACCTTCACTCAAAAAAGTTATAGGCATAAGTGGAGAAAAAAAAAAGAATAATCATAACTCGAGGCAAGCGAAACGAAAAAAATAAATAGACGTCACCTTGAAGTTTGTTAAACGTCACTTTATGTTCAAATGAACTACTGTAGAGGTACATCGTATTATACATTTTGTATAAGAGTATAATGTAACTGTTTGTATGGGAAAATAAAACCGTTGCTTCTACTATTTTCCTTATAATTTTATCATATTATTTTCTCACGTATTAGACATTCTTAGGATTTTAAATATTTCGAAACCAAAATTTGTCTAATCAATTTAGTCATTCTCGATTTATTATAAAAAAATGTTATAAAAACATAAAATATTGTTTGTTAAACGTCTTTGTATGATATTTTATAACTACATGAATCAAATAAACTAAAACCGTAAAGGTGAATGAATTCTTAGGGATAGCAAGGAACAACTTTTGATAGGTAATACATGCAAGACGTATTTGTCTACGTATGAAATTTGATAAAAAAAATGTTTAATCCGGTAAACAGATGGGTGAAGGTCGATATAGATTTGGATCTTAGACTATCTCTAGTACATCTTTGGATCCTTTAATTTTGTATTTTTTGTTTGTTATGTGTGTTTCTATCGGGGTAGGGGAGTTTCTTTATATTCAACTTCCTGTAGAATTCTCCCTTAATAGGGAATAGTATATAATTGCTATATTTTTAATACTATCATGCTTTTATTTTGTGCTATTATTCTTATTAACTTCTCAGATTTGTGATTCGTTTCATACTTTTTTATTGTTTTATAAAATTTCATGTTTAATTATTTGTTATTGTATGTTTCAGTTCGATTTTGTGTATTTTACTAAAAAGAGAAATAATACCCCTACCTCGTATTATCAAACATTATCCTCAGTCGTATAGCGTTGCAAAAATAAATATAATACTACTTTTTATATTGCGTCATAAATTCCTATTTACTTTTTTATGGGTATTTCCACAAAAATATATTATTTTTCTTGAATGGCTGTATTATTTATCCAAAACCCACAGCGTAACTTTTTATATGGAAACTATAAATCTTATCTTTATAGAACCAACAAAACGGATTGCACTTTCGCAACAGCTGAAATAAAACATTCAACGTTCTTTTCTCACATTTTCATATTTAACATTTGATAGATTTGGACAATAAAAACCATATACATAAATAAATAATAAAACAATATGATGTATTTATATCAAACATTATTGAAATAAATTTTGTAAAAAAACGACGTAGGCAGCAAGAATTGCATGGAACGTTTAGAGCAGCAAAAACAACGACGTGCAATTATTATCTTTAACTGAAAATAACGTTTTAAATGTCTGCCTAAAGGCATATCTGAATATATTTTGCATTAAGGAACGAAGTGCTAAAACAATCATGGACTTATACTTATAAAAATACAATAACGACAATAATATACCTATTAAACGAAGGGATGGAGTCAAAACGAGAGGAAGGTTTTTTAAAGCAAGGGGAAAAGTTTGTGGCTTTTATAATGAAGATCAAATGTCTTGAGTTACAATATTGCCAAATTCGGACGGAGATATCTGTCTGAAGACTAAGCTCTATCAGTTTTACGCAATTGATTCGTCGAATAAACTTGACAAGAGAAGCGTTGTACTCCTTTTTTAACAAATTTTTTTTTTAACAAAAGACCGTTTGTATGATAAAACTTGGTTCTTCCGACTGTCTTTTATGGCGGATATCTTTCAAAAATTGAATGATTTAAATTTAACATTGCAAGGTAAACAGACAACAGTGTTTCAGGCCTGTAACAAAATAACTGCCTTCAAAAGAAAATTAGATTTTTGGATTATTTGCATCGGAAAGAGAGAAATAGAAAGCTTTACGTCAATCAGTGAGTTTGTTAGCGATAACGAACGAAATGTTCCAAGATAATGTATTTAAAGAATTGGTCAAATATCTCACTTTTGCATCTTTTGAGAAATCTGAATTCATGGACTCATAATCCTTTTTCATCCAACTTACAAAAGCCCGAAAGTATGTGAAACGAGATATACGAATCTCTTTTAGAAATGTCATCAGACACATGTATGGAGTCACTGTTTAAAACGACGCCTCTCAACGATTTTTGGTGCAGTATCCGTGATGAATATCCAATGCTTGGAAATCGTATCTATAGAAAGTGCGAAACAATCATCGGAGACGATCAGTTTGGATTCAGAGCCGGCATGGGAACGAGAGAAGCCCTGTTCAGTTTACTAGTTCTCTCGCCCAAAAATGCTACGACCAACAGAAGATATATTTATATGCTTTATAGACTTCGAAAAAGCATTTGATAGAGTAAGACACGACCTACTATTAGAACGTTTGCAAGAAGTCGGTTTAGATGGAAAAGACATCAATATTCTTAAAAAACTTGTACTGGAACCAAAAAGCCAGAGTTAGGATCGAAGGTTCCACATCCGCAGAAGTAGAAATTAGGAGGGGAGTTAGACAGGGATGTGTTCTGTCGCCTCTGCTGTTTAATCTTTACTCCGAGTTTCTATTTAAAGAAGCATTGGAGGATTCCAAGGATGGAGTCAAGGTGAATGGCGTAATATATCAACAGTATCAGATACGCCGATGATACAGTGTTAATTGCGGATTCCGACTCAGGTCTACAACGACTCATCGACAAGACCAACTCGACCTGTGAGCAATTTGGTATGAAAATAAACATTAAAAAAACCAAAGTGATGTCAAATCCGAAAAAACCAAAACGTACCTCAACCTTGCACAATAAATGGGCACATCTTAGAACAGGTCAATAGATTTAAGTACTGGGATGTTGGATCGATAGCAGCCTAAATCCTGATCAAGAAATAAGATCGAGAATAGAACAGGCTAGAAAATCTTTCGAAAAAATAAAAAAACTGCTTTGTGATTCTCGAATAAAACTCGAAATTCGACTACGTTTATCAAAATGCTACGTCTGGTCGACTCTTTATATGCAGTTGAAACGTGGACCCTTAAAACATCAACCGTAAATAAATTGGAGGCCTTTGAAATGTGGATCTACCGGAGAATACTCAAAATTTCATGGACATCGCATACCTCAAACGAAGAAGTGCTGCATAGAATAGGCAAGGAAAGAGAACTTTTTAACACAGTAAAAGTAAGAAAAACATCATACCTAGGCCACATACTGAGAAATAATAAGTACCATATGGCCAACTCATAGTGAAAGGAAAAATCGAGGAAAGAGAGGCCTAGGAAGGAAAAGACTATCATGGCTCAGAAACATCCGACAATGGACAGAGCTAAATTTTGAACAGCTAATAAGAACAGCTGAAGATAGAGAAGAGTTTAAAATTGTAGTAGCCAACCTCCATTGAGGAGAGGGCACTTTAAGAAGAAGAAGATCTTATAATATTCTTAAATGGAAACAATATACAGAGTATGGTAATTACTACAAGATTAACTCGATAAATTTATAGCATGGTCTAAAAGGAGTGGTTTTCAATTTGCTTGATCTAAAACTCGCTGCATCATATTCTCAAAGAGACCAAAACAGATAAAAGAAATACCTACTTCAAAACTTGGGGGTCAGACACTTGAATATGTAAATACAATTAAATATCTAGGTTTAATAGTTGATCAAATTCTAACCTGGAAGGACCACATCAAATATATATCAGCTATATGTCAAAAAAGACTAAACCTCTTGAAATGTCTTTCTGGTACGAACTGGAGAGCGGACGGTAGAATTCTACTCATATTATATAAAAATCTGATCCCCTCCAAGATCGATTATGGATGCCACGCCTACTCGTCTGCTTCAACAACAACTCTAAAAGTTTTAGACACCATTCAAAATAACGCTCTTAGAATAATAAGCGGTGCATTTAGAACAACCCCTATCTTAACTCTTCAGGCCGAACTCGGTGAACTACCATTAGATTTAAGACGACAGGAATTAATGCTCATATGCATCGAAGCGGTACTCTCTACAATATCACGTTCACCATTCGCTGCTCGAATATCCAGCACGCAAAAACCCAAATTTCCTTTTACGAAAGATGCAGACGAATCATAAACGAATTGAACCTTAAAGTCACCGAAATATATCCTAGCAAGATGCCAACTTCTCCTCCTTGGCTAATATCTTCTCCTCGCATAAATTTGGATCTATTATCAGAAAATAAGAAAGATAGCAATCGTCATCTAATTAATTCTAAATATCAAACCCTAATTTCTCAATTTTCTTGCTTCAAATAGTTATTCACATATAGATCTAAAATAGGACATTGTGTAGCATCTGCCTTTGTAACAAAGGATGAAATAAAGAAATATAAACTACTATTTTAACAGGAGAACCATTTGCAATATATAAAGCCATATGTCACGTTACAAAATGTCCTAAAACTAACTTCTTAATAATTACTGACTCACTAAGTTCTCTAGAAATCATCTTAAAAATCTATTCTTCCCATCCTATGGCCAAACCCATTAGACAAGAATTGCACAACCTAAATCACAGAAACATTGCTTTCCTGTGGATGCCATCTCATATTGGAATCACGGGAAACGATCTGGCGGATAAATTCGAACGAAAAGCCTTAGAGGACACAACTATTAAGTTCTATTCAAAAACTCTCGCGACAGATCTCAAATCATATTTCCACAGCAAAATAGTTAACATATGGAATAGCAGATTGCACAAAAAACAGGCAAAATTACTTGAGATAAAACCAATATTTCAACCATGGTCTGATAGTTCCACCAACTGTTTTTTTCAGGTTATCATCACACGACTGCGGCTTGGTTATAGTCGCCTTACGCGTGGACATCTGATGACAAGGGATTCTCAACCGGAGTGTTATGCTTGCGAGAACCCGCTAACAGTAAAACACCTTCTAGTGGAAAGCCTGTTACACAGTGCGGAAAGATGTAAATTCGGAATCCCGGAGAATTTGAGAGGCTATTCGTAAAGTGAGGTGCCAAAGTGATTATCCAATATCTAAAAGCAATAAACTATTTATACAAAATTTAATTGTTACGCTATTCAATAATTGTTATATGGGAAAGAAAAATCACAAGAAAAATGTATGGAGGTATTACAATTAATATCCGAAAGCGGAATCCAAGAACAAACAAGAAAGTGGAATATTTAAATGAAAATAAACTCATTATCTAGAAGCAAAAGACAAGACAAGGCACTTGACGAAAGATGCCACAAAAAATAATAAAAGAAGATGTAATGGGACAAAGCGAAGAAGAGAATGTACAAGAGAAACGATATATAAATGGGGGTAAAATACAGAGATGAAAACTATACGGCATAAGCCATAAAGGTGTCATACTTTTCAAGAAATAATACGACAAGAATAATGAGAAATAATTAAAGTAATAAACCATGTCCAACTCGTCGAAACAAAGTGCAAAATGTTTAAAATTTTGAAAAACGAACTTACCTCTAATACTATCAACATGAAACTAAAAGTTTGTTAACTTTATTACCACATCCTACGTATCTTTCTAGATCATATTTACACTTTAATTTTTTGTCAACTAATTATCTTATTTACATTTTGACGATTAAAGAATTACATTTAAAAAATAGAGTAATAAAAACCAAATTGTTTGATTCTCTTTAGACCATAGATTAGGAAATTTCATTTAATAATAAAAAAACGTAAGTTTGTATTTAATACAGGATTGCTTTAAGAAATAAACAAATGATATGAATAAAACATAAACGCAAATACTATTTATATAATATATACAAACAATTATCATTGACAGAAGATATGGAAGAAAATAAAAATATAAAAATAATGTGAAATAGTTATAACATATCGTCAGTTCATGGTTAACAGTCATACAGTAAGGTCGAGTATTGGTGGTTTTATATAAACTTATAATTTTTTAAAGCACTGCAAATTTTTTACATTATTTTTTTTTATTAATAGGTAAAATATAAAAATATTAAAATAAAAACAACTCTGCCTCCGGTAAGTGCTGGTGGATTGAGTAGCTCAGTAAATGCCGGTGCCGGTCCCAAGCCCGGATAAAGGAGGAGGGTTGAGGCGATGGGATAGCAACTCATCCCTTGTCAAAACAAATAAATGCTAAACATTTCGACCAAAAGCCTCGGAATACCAAGGATGAATCAAAATAAAGACGACTAATGCAACGGAAAAGGAAAATGATATTGGCTACATGGAATGTACAAGGACTTAGAACAAACAAGCAGAAGTATTCAAAGAATTAGCGGAAAGAAAAATAGATATATGTATTCTCACTGAGACCAAAAAAAAAGGAAAAAGAAAATGAAGAGATAGGAGAATATATACATATCTATATCTGAGTGAGTAAAGATAACAGAGCTAAGAGAGGAGTCTCTATTGCCATTCGAAAAAATGTTAAAAACAATATTAAAGCGGGAACTGAAGTAAACGAACAACTGCTAATACTGGAAATGAAAAAGAATGGACACAACATCGTAATTGTCGGAGTGTATGCCTAAAATGAAGACGCAGATCCAGAAAGTAAAGACGATTTCTACAACAAGACTATTTTTTTCAGCATAGAGACATCCGCAAATTTACATGGATACAACCTACTAGGAACGTATGCTCGACAACAAGGGTGTCGAGCAAAATTACTATTATTACGGAATTTCTAAGCAGTTGGTTGCACTGGCAACGTAGAAATTAATGACTTGATCAGTGAAAATAAAATTATCTAAAAGTACTTACTGTTGCTGCTTCCTCTTCTAATCTTGTCAAATTCCGCACCGAAAATATGGTCCTCAGTCAACTGGCTAAAAGGTGCTTCTTCGAAGGGGTTCCAATCGGCCACATCAGCAGATAGAGACCGACTATCGGGACCCATAGCCCGACTTAAGTCTTTTGTCGATGCGGAAGTGCCCATTGGAGCCAAGGTTCTATTTGGATCCTCGCACGATTCTGTGGGCGAAGTCACACTACGGGGTTTTATCGACGATTCAAAAGGAGCTAGGAATTGAGATGTTTCAGATGCGTAAGCTCTAGAAATTAGAGGAAACAACGTCAAGATCCAATTTACTATATAATATCTATACATTAAAGTGTGTAAATAATTCAATACTTTGAAATCAATTAGTACTGTAATCAGTGGTATATAAATGCATCATCTTCAAATTTTGATGTATATTGCAGATTTCAATCATAGGCTTCGAAGACAATTCTACGCTGTGATCTAAAAGATCTTTTGAGAATACCCTACATCTATGTTTTAGTCCAAAAAATCTATACTTCTAAAAAATCTATCTTTCATTTTGGAGTATCTTTCATCATGTCATGTGTTTGTCTTTTTAAAGACGAATTACATGCTATGATTTTTTTCTGACGGATATTCTCAAGTTAAAGTTGATTTCATGTAATCGAATGAACTATCTTATAAGTAAAGTCGTCCCAGGAGCGCAACTTAACAATATTGGCAATATCATTTTAAAGTCGTCTACTTTAAAATGCATAATGTATGTCTGAATTGTCAATATAAATGAGTCAGATAAAATTAAATTATTAGAAGAATTTTTCACTATGTAACAAAAAACAAAATTTGTTTAATTTACTGTTTGTATTTTGAGAACGATTTCCGAAGTGGAAATTGAAACGTCAATAAACGTATTTTTATCTTTAATTGTGGCTTATTCCCAGTTTAATAGTAATTAGATGAAGTATACATACAATTTACATTATTTAAGATGAGGAAATGAGGAAGCGTGTTTGTTTACATTTTAATAGGCGTACCATTGGGTTTATTCATGTTCATTAATGTATTGAATAAGATATGAGTTCATGAAATTAGTAGACATGTTTAAATTGTAAGTAGACATCATCTGAATAAAAAAGATCTGTTTAGTACCTTTTTAATTTAATATTTCTCATGGATACAAATAAAGTAGTGAAATGAATAAAACTCATTTATTTTTCTATGTAGGTTTCCAAATAATATTGACGATCGAACTATTTGGATAGCAAATTAAGGAGAAAACATAAACATAAACATAAACATAAAGATTTTTGTATTAGTTTTAAAGCAAATAAAATTGTATTTTAATTTTTCTATAAAGACGTGATTTGTTAATAGTTAAACTCTCGTTTTCTTGAATTCTTTGAACGTGTTTTTATACATTATTACTACTTCCAATTTTTAAAATCTAAATAATTACCCGCGAGTAAAAATTCAAGCACGCTTATGCTCATTGCGGAAGCATCACATTCTATCGAAGCTTCAAAACATTGTGTGTTAAAGGTATCTTATTGCTGTGTCCATCTAAGTTACTGATTTTTTGACCTTCTACTGATATTCCACCCTTTCATCCGTCTAGTACCTTTCGCAATGTGTTCGCTGTAGATAATAAACAGAGTTGGCGAGATTATGCATCCCTGCCTGCCACCTGCCTCTGTTCTGAAATGATCGGAATGTGTATTGTTTATTTTTACTATGCACTTATTATTTTCATATAGACTTCTAGTTAGATGAATTAGGTGGTGGGGTGTTCCCATTTCCGCTAGTATGGACCATAGCTGCTCCCATTTGACTTTATCGAAGGCCTTTGTGTAATCCACAAAGCACATAAGCATTCTTCTTCTTCTTCTTACGGTGCCTATCCGTTCCGGATGTTGGCGATCAACATGGCTATCCTAACTTTGCTTGCTGCTATTCTGAATAGTCCGGTTGTCGATGTATTAAACCACTTTCTTAATTTTTTGAAGCCAAGATATTCTTCTTCTCCCTGGTCCTCTCTTTCTAAATACCTTGCCCTGAAGAATGAGTTGCAACAAGCCGTATCTCTGTTCATTCCTCATAACATAGCCAAGATATTCTAGTTTGCGCTCTTTGATGGTGTTAATAATCTCGCATTCCTTGCCTATTCTACGTAGGACCTCAACATTAGTCACAGGATCCACCCACATAAGCATAGGAGTATTGAATTCACGAGTTTTTTCGATTGGCTGTCTGACATTAAGGATGTGTTCTCTTGTGCCTTTTCCTGGGACAAATCCCTCTTGTTCTTCCGATATCTGAGGCAATAGAAAAGCTTTTAGTCTTTCATGTATTACATGAAGTAGAACCTTGCTTGCGTGGGATATTAGGGTTACCGTTCTGTAGTTGCTTCAATCTAGCGGAGTTCCTTTTTTGAATATAGGGATGAAAGTGGATGTTGTCCAGTCGTTGAGCCACTCTCCGGTTTCCCAAATCTTTTTGCAGATCATATGCATAACATTTACTCCAACATCTCCAGTCTCTTTTAAAACTTCTGCGGTGATCTGGTCTGCGCCAGGAGTGTTTCTATTTTTTAACTTTTTGAATGCTTTTTCTACCTCTGACTTTAGAATGTGTGGTTCTCTCTCTGCAGTGAACTCGTCGTGATTTGCATTCCGGGGATCATCTGCATATAGACTTTGACAATATTTTCTCCATAACTCCGCAATCCCTTTCTCGTCATTTATAATTTGTTGGTTTTGATCCATTATTGTTTGTGTGATTGGTTTAAAGTCCCTAGATAGATATCGGACTTTGTTATATAGCTCATGGGATTCATACCGGTTTGTATGTCTCTCTAGTTCTTCGCATTCTTCATTTATATGTTTATTTTTATCATCCCTACATGCTCTTTTAATTTCTCTTTTTAACCTTGCTAATTCGTTTTTGTTGCTGTCGGTTTGATATATAAGAGATTTGATTCTCCTTCGCTCTTCTGGTTTGTCTTGTGTGTTCAATATACTAGTTTCCTTTAATGCATCTCTAAATGTTTTCGGATTTGAAATCTCCAGACTGATTTGATTTTGGTGCGGCAATGTTCTTTTTAGCTTCATCTTGAAACAAGTCCATAACAATGAACATGAGTATGAACAGCTACAACTATTTTGCAATGAAAGATAAATGGAAGAATTATACGTCAAAAGAAGAAATCGTCACTGAGAAATATAAGAGATTGGATGAACCCAATGGATAGAGACAACTTGGCAATAATGGTTGCCAGCCTCAACAGAGATGGCACATAGGAGGAGGTCAGTTATACAGCCTTTGTGTGTGACTTAACCTTTTTTGAACTTATTATAGTCATCTCTCAACATATTATATAACCATCCCTCAACAGGGATGGTATACATAGGAGGTCAGCTATACAGCCTTTGTGTGTGATCTAACCTTGTTTTAACTTATTTACAATAACCTCCAAAACGGACCTTTTCATCTGTGTCCACGGATCTTTAATGTTTTTTTCATTTGTCATTTGGTGAATGATTTCCAATCTTGAATTTAATTGTACTTATACTTCTGTTCTTACTGTTGGGTCAGAGTGCTTTCTACATCTATATATTGTATTTTTTAAGGATTTGTGAACTTTTTCATTTTATTTTTAATGTTGCAGCCAACAGTACGTGAACAGTGAAGACATAGTACCGAGAAAAATAAAGATCTTGATATCGACATTAAAACTTAAGTTTACGAGACAACAATATTACATTTTGACGTACACTGCAGAAACAAGGCCTGAAACAAGAACAACAAAACGAGTAGTGGAAACAACACAAATGAAAATTCTAAGAATATTCGGCAAAACTTTTCTAGGACAAAAGCATATTGCAGGAATAAACATACTGCAGGAATGGCAAAAAACATAATAGTAAAAATATCTCGAGACAAACCACCCAGAGGACGAAGAAGCATTGGACCACCAAAAATACGCTAGTGTAACTGTTTAGCTTTAGAATATTATACCGAAAATTGAACTAGCACATTGCCTATTAAAAAAGAAGACACAAAATGTAAGAGAAAAAATAATAATTTCAAAAACTTACTTATTAAATGCTGTAGTATCACTCATGTTTCGTCTATGGCCTCTGGGTACTGCAAGGGTTGGAGAAGCTGGAGGGGTGCTGTTTCCTCCGATAACGTTGCTGGATTCGGTCAAACCGGATCTCATCTGAAGGGATACTCCTTGAGTGACATTTCCAGTGTCGAACAAGGGGTTTTCTGGAGAAACTGGCGATACTATATTCACTGGCAGACTAGCAGGTGCCTGACTCATAAAATTGTCCTATAAATAGATATTACAATAAGATAACAAAAATACGATATTATTTTTCATCTAGCTGAACACATCCGTTTCGGATACTGACTAATAGTTATCATCATATATAAAAGTTGTTATGAAGCAGTGATTGATGGTTGCAGTGTATTATGCGCTCACAATTAAAAAGAAACAAATATTCGTCGATACTGACGAATTAAATTTTCAATAGAACACTTTAACAACTTGTTGCCTCTATCTCACTTACCCTACTTTCAATTTTGTTTCCATTGTTAGCATCAGCAGTAGTGGGTGAGGCTCCAGAATCATCTCGAAAGGGATCAGGATATATGGAAGACTGAAATAATGAGTCCAAATGCGGAGGAGGCATTTCAGGCGTAGGGAAAAAGTTAGGAGAAAAGTTCTGATTGTTAGAATTGGAACTAGGAGCTGGAAAGGGTGGATTATAAGGGACATTACCTTGGAAATTGGTCTGAGCTGCGGGCACTACAGGGCTCTGGGATTTTTTTCGCTAAGGTAGGACTAGGACACAGAGTTAAAGGTATATTGTTGAGGTTCAAGGGAGTGGCTGAACTGCCTTTTGGTCGTTGTCGCGGCATTACGCTGGTTCCTTCTATCACAGGTGCTACTGTCTTGCTAGTTTGCACTTTTATCTGAGTTTTCTTTAACTCTGATTCGAATGGTGGAACTGGTATTTCATCTAGATTTGGCGTTGAAGATTTCTGGAAAAATAATATTTCATAAAAAAACCAACCAAATCGATATTCGTTTAAACTTACCATTAAATTCTTTACAGGGTTTTCTCTACCTAATAATTGAAATGCTATAGAACTAACTTGATAAATATCTGGCCTCTGCTCTGGATCAGGTTCTA
This sequence comes from Diabrotica balteata, assembly GCA_918026665.1. NCBI lineage: Eukaryota > Metazoa > Arthropoda > Insecta > Coleoptera > Chrysomelidae > Diabrotica > Diabrotica balteata. The sequence goes on from OU898276.1 coordinate 178,961,382, forward strand.
ACATATATCCTAAAAACAAAATTAATAATGCTTTATACCTACTACCAGACTATTTACTTACTTATAAGTTGATGTAGTCCTTTTGAATATCGAGAACTATCTGGAATGCTGAAGTTTCCACTCTGTATAGCTAAGGTACTTTCTCCAAATGGTAATGTAAAGAAACATATTTTGTATAGTAAACAGCCTAAAGCCTAAAAACAAAGTAAAATTTTATCGTACAATTTCACAGGTAGTATTTGGTAAAATTCATTGTGTTTAGGGCTTGTAAGACGAGAGATGGAAAGTGGTGGCCGTGATGTGTAGACCACTGCATACAAACTCAAAACAAAATATATCACTACAAAGCAAAATAACACCAAACCACCACAAAAACAACAGGATGAATTTTTAATAATTACTAAAGCTTCTGAAAAACTTTGTGTATGTTAATTGTATCATCATTCCTTTTATTGTATCATTGTATTATTTAACCTAGTAGCTAAAAACAGAAACCGAATATATCATTTGAGTGATGATGAATTTGTAATAGCTTTAACATTTTGCCAGAAAAGATAGACGTATGCGACATCTGGGAATCTGTTATATGTTCATTATTAAACAATAGTCGAATTATAAATCATACATAAATATAATGTAGAGTTAGAACAAGCATGGCAGCAAGTGCCATCAGTTATAGAACAAGCAGCCAAGGAAACCATTGGAAAAAAAGGACTCACCCAAAACGGAAATGGTTTGACAAAGCATGCGAGGAAATTCTGAAAATAAAAACGAAAAAAGATTGAAAATGCTACAAGACCCCACAGATGAGAACAAAGCAGATTTTAACAGAACAAGAGCACAAACAAGGCGACTATTAAGAACTAAAAAGAGGAGCTACCTAAAACAGCAAATCCGGAAAATGGACAGAAGCGGCGTGAGGAATCAAATAAGGAAATTCTTTAGTGAAGTGAAGTCAGTCAGAAAAGGTTTCAAGTGTTGGAGTAACACAGCCTATGAGAAATGAAGCAGGTGAACTTATAATGATAGAAACGGAAATCGTCGAACGATGGAAGAAATACTTTCGGAATTTACTAAATATTGAAAGTGAGACGGAGGAAGCAGATATTACGTTTTATTCTGCAGATATCGAAATACCAGCACCAACACTTGAGTTGTTAAAAAAGGAGGAAACCTTTTACACCAAAAATTGTATGACATCATTCTGAGAGTATGGAAACAACAGAAAATACCTAGAAAATGGAATAGAAGCGTTATAATTCCCATATATAAGAAAGGAAATAAAGAACAATTCCGAAACTATAGAGGCATATCGCTTATTAGCACATCATATAAACTGCTATCAATTATCTTGCTAAAGAGACTCACACCATATTTGGAAGATATTCTAGGCGACTACCAATGCGGCTTTAGTACTGGAAGGTGAACGATAGATCAGATATTTACCGTCCGACAAATATTAGAAAAAAACTGTATTTAGTCGTGTAAGAAATATCTTGCCTTTTTTAAGGCAAGTCGTCAGAGAACCACGTACCTGATGTTTATTTCGACTTGTAAGAAGACTAAGTCATGTAAGAAATAGCTCGTCTTTTTCAAGACGAGCCCATCAGAAGAGAACTTCACAAGTCTATATCCCGTAAATAGACTTGAGTAGAGGTGCTTTCGTTGACGTCTCCGAAGCCCTCTACAGAGCACCCGGAGGCATTAGAAGGAGTTCAGACCGCTATTTGTTCCCCCGAGGTGACAATCTGGTGTTAAATAAAAAGTGTTGTGGGAAGTATAGATGTAAAAACCGGTTATAAGAATTCGACGAGATATTGAATTATGCAGTAAAGGGTATTTTAAATGTAGGTGGAAAGCAACAGTAATGTCTGAGCTATTTTACTATTTTATTTTTTAGAATATTTTTGCTTATTTGAATTTAATTATCTGAATAAGGATTTAGGAAAAGTGAATTGCGCTTCATTTTGTGGAGCTTCTGAATGCTTAAGACATGACTTTACTGCAGTTTGAACTCTTCCACAGCCAGTTGTTGATTTGATTTAAAAAACTGTCCCTAATATAAAAATAATGCACTTCCAAAGGAACAGACTCAAAACAGAGTACAAAAAGAAATGTGAAGTTTTTGGAATCAACAATACAACCTGCAATTACACGACATCCGGACACAGAAAAAGTTCATCTAATAGAGTAGGAGGTTATCCAACTTATCAAACATTTAAGACAGGGTTACAAACCGAAGACTAGCCTATGCAAAAATAAGAATGGGGAAATAATTAGCGATATGGACGAAATTAAGAGAACCTGGATGATGTATTTTAAGGAATTATTAAACGAAAGGGCACAAACACCACTACAACAGCGGCAGCAGCAGGTAGAACAGGAAGGTCAACAACAGGAGCTGTGGGAAGATGGAGAAGATAATGAATTGGCTAGACCTCCAACGCTAGAGGAGGTTCGAACAGCAATCCAAATGCAAAAAAGCCATAAAGCGCCGGGAATAGATAAGATACCGGCAGAACTGTTCAAGCAGGGAGGAACAAATTTGACAGAACAGATGTACCAGCTTATACAAGAAATATGGAGAGAAGAAAAAATCCCACAACAATGGAAGAAAAGTATAATCTGCCCTATTCATAAAAAAGGAGACAAACTGTTATGCCAGAATTATAGAGGCATCTCTTTACTTTGTTCGGGATACAAAATACTCACAAACATTCTCAATCGAAGACTTCAAACCCCTCACTGAAAAAATTATCGGGGAATATCAAGCAGGGTTTAGGCAAAATAGATCTACTATTGACCAACTATTTACAGTTAAACAAATACTAGCCAAAGCATGGGAATATGACATAGACGTCTACAATCTCTTTGTAGATTTCAAGCAAGCCTATGATTCAATAGATAGAACAATACTACCTAATATATTACAAGAATTTGGCATACCATCAAAATTAATAAGACTAGTGTAAATGACAATGACAGAAACAGAAGCACATGTATGTATTCAAGGACAGATCACTGATGCGTTTATGACAACGCAAGGACTGAAACAAGGTGACGGACTGGCTCCAACACTTTTTAATCTTGTTCTTGAATATGTAATTAGACGGTTGACGGTGAGCAAAAATAACATACTTACAAACAAATCTACCCAATTAGCAGCATACGCAGATGACATAAACATAATGAGCAGAACAAAGACTGCGGCAGAAGAAACCTACGTTCAGTTGAAACAGAGTTCAGAAGTTGTAGGGCTAACAATAAATACAAATAAAACAAAACTACTCATACAAACCAGATCAAATAGACAGGCGCAACAACAACAATTTATAGACGATATAGAATACGTGAATAGATTCACATATTTAGGAATGGATCTGGTCGAAAATAATGAAGAAGAACCGGAAATAAATAGAAGGCTTATGCTGGCAAACAAAGCCTATTTCGCGATGGGCCACATATTCAAATCGCGAGACGTACACCGGAAAACAAAACTCCGGGTATATAAAACAATAATCCGACCAATAGTAAGTTATAGGTGTGAAACATGGGTTATAACACAGAAATCTACCAATGCATTAGACGTGTTCGAAAGAAAAATATTGCGTAGAATACTGGGTCCAATAAAGGAAAATAACAACTGGCGAATTAGATATAATAACGAAATATACGAACAATACACTGAACCAACACTAGCACAATACACTAGACTGCAGAGATTACGATGGGCAGGGCATGTGGCCCGCATGCATGAGAACAGAATCCCCAGAAAATTACTAAACGCAAGAATGCAAGGAAAAAGACCTGTTGGAAGACCAAAAAAGAGATGGGAAGACGAGGTAGATGAGGATGCCAAAAATCTCCTAAAAACGCGTTCATGGAAAAGAATAGCAGTAAATAGAGATGTTTGGAGAGGTTTAATGAAGGAGGCCAAGGCCCGGCTTGGGCTGTAGTGCCATTGGATGGAATAGAGTAGGAGGTACCGTTAAGTGTATGTATGTGTGACAGAGTCGTAGCAAATAGTAACGATATTCTTAGGATTCATGATATTGTTAATTTTACTAAATCAAGTGCCTCGAAAATAGAAGTGTTCTTGATTGCGGAAAAGATATTAATAAAATAGAAGAAAGAAGTATTTCTGATTGGGAAACCCTTATAGCAGAAGGGGAACTATTAAACATGAAATCCCATGACAGCAAAATATTTTATAGGTTTTTCAATAAAAATCACTACTTCCAGCTTCTTTCATATTTATGCAAATCATTTCTTTTTTTAACAAATTTTACATTTTCCATCGCACATCGGAATCCCATAAACCATTACATATTATATATAACATTAGTAGCAACAAAAAGAAAATAAAACATTACCCAAATATCAGCCTTTGTTGAAATCAATTTTCCACAATACATGTCTACCATTTCTGGAGATCGGTAGCTCAAAGTAGTGTATCGTTTGATTTCTTCTTCTACAACTGCAACACCCTTTTCCAAAGGATTTAGTACTCTAGCTGTAGCCGAACCAAAATCACATAAAACGTAGTTTCCATTTTCGTTCACTAAAATATTTTCTACCTGTAAATAAATGATTTAATTTATTTATTAAAATAAATGATTTAATTTATTTTCATTATTTTAATTAAAGACCTAATTAAATACTAGATAAGAGTAATGGATATAAAAAATACAAACAGAGTAATTTGATAAATATCTAAATTATTCGTTGAGTTTACCGAAAGTGCAAGCTGATTATAGCCGCAAATGTCAAACATGGAACAAAATTTCGATTTAGCAGTGTTGGCATGTTTTTATAATGTATATCATGGACGTATAAACATAGATGAACACAGCAATAAGATACCTTTAACACACAATGTTTTGAAGCTTCGATAGAATGTGATGCTTCCGCAATGAGCATAAGCGTGCTTGAATTTTTACTCGCGGGTAATTATTCAGATTTTAAAAATTGGAAGTAATAATAATGTATAAAAACACGTTCAAAGAATTTAAAAAAACGAGAATTTAACTATTAACAAATCACGTCTTTATAGAAAAATTAAAATACAATTTTATTTGCTTTAAAATTAATACAATAAAATATAGTTGAATTCAAGTTAATTTTTAATAGGTATCAAAATAATGCTACAATAAAAAATCTTTATGTTTTCTCCTAAATTTGCTACCAAAATAGTTCGATCGTCAATATTATTTGGAAATCTACATAGAAAAATAAATGAGTTTTATTCATTCACTCAGACATTATTTGCATCCATGAGAAATATTAAATTAAAAAGGTAATAAACAGTTCTTTTTTAATCAGATGATGTCTACCTACAATTTAAAAATGTCTACTAATTTCATGAACTTGTATCTTATTCAATACATTAATGAACATGAATAAACCCAATGGTACGCCTATTAAAATGTAAACAAACACGCGTCCTCATTTCCTCATCTTAAATATTGTAAATTGTATGTACTTACAAATGAAATGAGAGATCGAGATGTAAATATTTCGTTTATTTTATTTCACTTTTCACAAATATCACTCAAAATACAGCCAAAATATCGAAAAAACAACTTTTACTAAAAAGTAAACAAACATGGAACAGCATTTGAAGTTTGACGTAGATCCATAAGACAGAGAAATGTAAACAACCTTTGCCATTTATAAATAGTTTTCAGTGCTTCTACATATAAAATAATTGATTGATATGTATTATACGCTATTATTAAATGATAATGCACACTATTTACACACTTTATATTTTAATTACAATTAAATATATTAATCTAACCAATAAATTATTATTTTGGTTTGATAGCACCTGTAGAGTATAAAATACGGAGTAATATTTTCAGCGACTCGCGAATAAGAAATTTTAAAACAAACCGTGACAACAGTTGAAGGTACTGAGAATGTGACCTATTCAAATAATTTTGACTTCACAATTTTATGTAAATAACTGAGTCCATCTATGTTTATACGTCCATGATATATATGCTATGTGCTTCAAATATAAAGAGATACAGCGTTACAAAAGTACATTTTGATTATATTATGTTATGAATTCTGCAATTTTTGATTTATATAAAACAAAAATGAGTAAATATTTGTTTCTTTTAAGATTAATAACAGTTAATTATTAGAATTTTTTTTTACAATTGCCCTTTGATAGATTAGGGGATAGATTTGACAATCGTCGAATCAGTAGTTGTCAGATTGCATCAGATGTTTGCAATTAATCCCAAAAGAGACAAATATTTACTCGCTATTGCTTTATATAAATTAAAAATTGCAGAATTCATAAAATCGTATATGGTTGACATGGTTGACATTTGCGACTATTTTCAGCTTGTAAACTCAACCAAATTCTGTGAACAAAGCAATGACAAATAAATTATGTAGGAAAGGATACGGAAAATCGGGAAAGAATAAAACATACAGATTTCGTCAAAACCGGATTCAAAATATAAAATATATATTAAAAAAATGCAAGTCTGCATCTTTTGTGAGTAGGAGTAAGCTAGACTGCAGCTATCAAACTCTGTTCTCTTATCTTTCATCGAACAGTAGAAACGCTGAGGGGTCTAGGACAATTCGCGGAGGAGTTTGTCTTAAGCGTGTGGCAAAAGTGTATAAAGTGTTGCCGCTTTTTTAGAGTAGGAATTTTGTTTATGTTTGGATTTCTTACACAATTTGATCATAATATAATATATATTAATAAATTGTTTTTATAAATACATATTAAATTTAGATTAATAGCTTTAAAAACTAATTATTGTTGTGTATTGTGATTGTGATATGCTAAATCAAATAAATAGTTTGTAGAAAGCTGACAAGCTTTCAAATAAGATAGATTATTTAGAAACAAGAAACAGTGGCGGGAAGATTTTACTAATAAAACCCTAAAAGAGGTAAGTTTAAAAGTTTAGAATATATAATTTTGTGTTAAAATGTTTTCTTATGTATTTTATTGTGTTGCGGTAGTCTTAAAACTAAGTGTATTTACTGTTAATATAATAGTTTGACAAATACTTGACATTTTAAAAATTCCTCACTTATTAACTATTCCGATGTTTTGGCAACGCTGTGGGGTTCTGACGACGTAAATCTCAAATGACGTGCAAGCTTTTTTATATGAAAAATGCTATACATAATTCGTGGGTAACTAGGTAAAATGCAATAAACTTTTATCTATTCCAAAGGAAGTTAAGATTGGTAGCATTATATCAACAACCTAACAAAAAAAGGGAATCTTAAAAAAACTGTGAATTGAAAACAGCGGAAACTACACTACTGCTAAAATTACGCTGGCCAAAAATTTAAAAGAAATAACTGGTACTGCAGGTAAGAATGGAAGTTAAGATGGATATGGCAAAATCTTAAATCCTAGCACCACCTATAAAAAAACTGGATCTTTTAAAAATTTTGAATATATGATACTTACTTTTAAATCACGATGAATAATAGGAGTCTTGCAATGATGTAGTCGAGAAACTGCTTCACATGTATCACAGAATATAGTCAAAACTTCGCTTTCAGTAAAAGTTGCCTTTCCTCTACTCTTCATCATCCCGAAGACATTCTCTTGGCAATAAGGCATGAGCAACAGTACTTCATACACCCCCCCTCCAGTCGCAGTTAAACTCGAATCTACATATCCTATTATGTTCTTGTGTCCACTTAAACTGCTCTAAAAATCGACAAAGAAGTTCAAACACACAAATAAACTTTTTTGAATCATTTCAATTCCAATTCAATGACAATAAAATAAAAGATAATGACTATTTCTATTTATTTGCGTTTACAGTAGTGTGATTCAGTCAGTAAAACTTTTATTAAAATTTTATTACAATGACTTAATTCCAACTATCATGACATAGCTCCAATACGAACAATTTAAAAATCCCTTGAAATAATCTTATCTCAAATGTTCCAGTAATTTTAATAAACTAATAACGTTTATTATTAGAATTTATTATATAATTATTATTAAGGAGCATCAAAGATTCTTAAAAAGGATGAACATTTTAAATAAAATGGTTTGCACCAGGTGCAATTCGTAGAACTTATACGGGAAAAAGCAGATATTAAAAGTTTTGCCTGAATCGTAGCTAACCACCAATAATGGAGACAGTACGAGAAAGTTGAAGTAAAGGGCTTGGGCTAGCTGTGACCTTATAATGAATCATGGTAGGATATGTCATCAGCATATATTCCATACTACACAGGATCATTTCTGTTACTCCAGTGAATAATTGGTTAAGTTGATTTTTTGCCAAAATGGGTTTAGTGCACTAATGAGTACAGAATGACTTCTCGGATGGGGTGAATAACTAGTTAAGGTGTAAGCGCACTCTAGACAACGATTATAACGCATGTGTATTTTTGGCCATCTTTGAAATTGATGTACTCTTTAGATTAAGTCAACTTAACTAAAAACATAATAAAATAATGTCTTATGGTATATATGTCATATAGTAAATAAATGTAAATTGACCTGCCCAGTTATGACCAATAATTATTTTCTGTGTTTAACCAGTTAGCTCGATTTGACGTATTTTGGTCCACTGTACATAACTGGTTAACAGTGGCGGCTCGTGGCTTGAGAGACAAGGTCGGCAAGGTATTTTTTTGTCTCCTCAGATAGATATACCGTCTAATAAAGACTTCAATCTTCATAGGAGATTTTTTGTTTTCTTGTTTTTTTTGTTTTTTTTTGTTTTTTTCCTTTAAATTTAGAACCTAAACATGTTTATAAATTAACTCTAGTCTACGTTGTTTGGAAGTAGCAAAATGGGTAATAACGTCATCGTAAAATTTATTAGAGTTTTGGAGAGATTTTAAAAGTTTTTTTTTTCTATTAACATTTGAGACACCCTTGACATTCTCTCTTGTTTCATGGTATTTCGACAATAAGTTTTGATTCTTTTGAGGTAAGAGAAATCTCGTTAATTTGAGGCAGACGTTGGAGGTAATGAGAGAAATTAATGACAATAATTTATTAATTTCGGTAACAGTTTGTTGTAATGAATTACAATATATAAAATTATACATATCTTGTAACTTATCCCATCTTCGGAAAATATTTGGATCAGCATATAAAACTTTTAATTCATTTTCTAATTTTATTTTATTAAAGAATGATGGATAATTTTTAATCAACCTGTCTAATAAATATCTTGGAAATTCTTTGGCGTAACTTTTAAATTTTGAATCGTCAAAGAGGTCAAAAATTTGCAAATCTTCAAAATTCGAAAAACGAGTATCTATTTTCATAATAATAGTATCCAACATTTCAAAATATACTCGTTTTTCGAGATCTGTTTCTATGTCATGCCTTTGTCTTTTTTTGGGGGGTTCGGAAATATCAACCGAGTCCAAAACGTCACTGCGTATATACTGGAAATTACTATCATTACGAAAATCTGACTGAGATTTTGCACCAGTCTTGTTATTCTATTTTTTGGAATGAATAATGTCAGTTAACTGATTCTGAACAACATTGAATATCAAATCGGTTTGGGTAAACACTTTCTTAAAAATATTTAAAAGTATGTTAAAATAGTAATCATTTAATAAAGTTTTCAAACCGATTGCTTTAAGGATCGAGATATCATCACTTTCAAAATCGTCACATTCAATAATAAAATCAAAAACTTTCAAAAGCTGTTCACGAAAATATGCTACAGTGAAAACTGACCAAGATTTAAAATTCCATCGCGTCTGACAAACTGTTGGCATTTTTTTCGAAACAAACCGTTCTAAAACATTAGTCCGTTTATGCAAGCTTGAGAAAAATGAAGCAAATCTGCTTAAACTGGCAAAAAAAGACGACATTCTTTAATTTTTTTACATGTATCTTGCAAAACTAAATTCATTCTATGCGCATGACAATGAGTAAATAAAGCTTGCGGTGCAGTAGTTTTAACTTTTGCCTGGAGACCATTTAATTCACCAGGCATCACGGCAGCGCCGTCATAAGTTTGCCCTACCAATTTATTTGTGATATCAAAAAATTTTAATTTGTTCTTTAAAGCACCAAAAATATGTTCTGCCTTATGGCTTTTACTTACGTCTGTAAAACCTAAAAACCTCTCATAGATATTACCACGTAACGCGTATCGAACAACAATTGATAATTGTGAATGACATGATATGTCGGTAGTTTCATCTACTTCTAGTGAAAAGCAAATGGTTTCCTGAATAATTGATTATTTTAATTCATTCTGGATTGTTTTAGATACACCACTAAATGTCTTCGAATCAGAAAGTAAATTAGAAAATTCCAAATCGTATTTCTTAAACATTTTTATTAGTTCTCTATAATTATGTTGATTTAACGAATGCTCCGATTCATCGTGTCCCCTAAAAGATAATTCCTGACAACTTTAAAAAATTACAATATCAATGAAACGACGTAAAACTGCGTGATTATTTTTTACAATTTCGTTATGTTTAGCATTTTCACGTTGGGCATTATCTAATGAAGCATGGATATTTTGTTTTCCAAATAAATCTAATTTAATGCTGGAAGTATGATCTTTCGAAATATCATGTTTATGTAAAGCCCTAAATAATTTCTTTAAATTATCGTAACCAGATTCACACCACGGATTTTGATGTTTGCCCCTATTTGTCGATACTAAAATGCGAGGCCAACAAAAAAGTTTGTTTTTTATTTCACTCCCGGTAAGCCATGAGTAGTTGCTGTACCAATTATCTGAAAATGATCTATTACTTCCCTTACCCGCACTAATATTTATAAGCCTGGACATTTTAGGCAAAGGACGCCCCTTATTTTTAATAACAATTTGTTCTTCGTATGGAGTTGATGAAAACCCATTATGAAAAATATAATTTACAATATCAGACTTATCAATACTTACAGTTTCTCCCATGGCTTGCATTTTTTAGGTGTTTACTGAATTTGTTTACACTTTAATTAAAAAAAAAAACTTCTAATATGTCAAAAAAAACCCTTTAACCGTTAACTATTTACGGCAGACGTAACGTATCACAGTATTACTTTAGAAAATAAAAATAAATCACAAAAAGATAGGCTAGTTCGTGCACTGAACATCACTTCAGTTTACTACATATATATGAAATAATATTTCGTCCCACGCTCGCAATGTACAGTTCGCGACCAATCACCAATACAAATGAAACATCGGCAGATTTAAATTTGCCAGGCTTGGTAATTAAGTTCATATGGAAAGAAATGTATATTTGGTTGCTAACCAACCAATATTCCGTTGATTTTTACAAGTAAAGTCAAGGTTGGGATCGGCTAGCCGAAAAAACAAAACGTGCCTTTTTAAGAATTTATAGGCGGATGGATGTCTCCGATATCGGAATTCGGAACATTTATTTGAAAAGTGTCTACGCAAGGATAACTTAACGCTCAGATTGGACGAATTCTTTTAAAAACCATGAGTAAAATTTAGTCTGGTCGAATTCTTTTAAAAACCATGAATAAAATTTAGTCTTTATTATCTCACAGATATTTTTTTACTTCACAAAAACAAATGACATCAACTGATTACCTGCCACAATTATTTATTGAAATACTGAATAAATTAAATATTAAAATAATCTATAATATCTATAAAGATGTGGGTCGGCACTGCCGACCCTGACCGGCCGCCACTGCTGGTTAACTATAATATAGTTATTACATCATGAAATGTTCTAACTAATTTACGATCTAAGGCAGATATCTATCTAACAGGTATAGTGTAGTTTATATACTAGTCGTTAGATAGCGTTGTATGTACATTTATTGAATTTTTAAAGAACTCTATTCGGGGAAGTACAAGCTAATACAACGATATTATTATCGAGGTTAAGTTCAAAGTTTACATTCATTTTTATTTTTATTCTGTACCCGATACATTAGTTCTTCATAGTATTTCTGCATTGTGTTTAAAAGATGGATTCCCGATCAACATTTTTACGAGAATTAAAAGAAAAAGCTTTGACAAAAATATTGTGCTGCCTGTTTTTTATTCAGACAAACTAAAAGACAATACTGATAGCGATTTAATGCAAGGTAAGGTACTTATTTAGGTCTCTACAAAACAGTTTTAGAACAGTTCTTTGTTTTAGATGTGGATGCCGCAAATACATCATCAGTTAATAATAATGTTGCCATTGATGTGTTAGAAGATTTCGATTCAGATGATAGCATTGTTGATCCGATTTATTTACCACGACCCAAATATTCAAGCTCTTCAGATGAAGGAACCTCCAACCCTAAGCGGACGAAAAAAACAAATCTGTGCCAAGAAGACAACAATTGAAGAAATTCATGTAACACTGAAGTTGTTGAGGTAAGAACTAATAATAAAAAATATATTAAAAAGAGGAGATCCAGACGTCAAAGAGCTGAATGCAAAAAATTGAGAACTTTAGGAAAATCATATAAAACTGAAAAAGGAAAAATAATTTCTGAAAGAACAATGGGTACTTTAAAATCATGTAGAATGAAGTGCAATGAGAAGATAACAGAAAATGATAAAAAAAATTTGATTTGAAAACTATTGGAATTTAGAAAGTAGAAACAAGAGGACGAGTTACGTTTGTTCTTTGATAGAAATAAATGACAAAAAGACTAAAAAAATATTACTAATCCAAAAAAAAGACAGGTCATGCAGTTGCTCTTACCATTTAATAATTGATATACAAAAAGTATGCACATATTATTTTCAAAAAATATTGGGTGAAACAAAAGGTTTTGCCCAATAAGTAATAGAAAAAAAGAACAATTAGACCAACGAGGTATGGCCTCTCCTTCAAGTAAATGGAGCTTAAAAGATTTTCAAGATGTCAAGTACCATACTTAGTTATTTCCCATTTACGAGAGCCACTATCGTCGAAATCGAACTAATAAAAAATTTTTACCGTCCAATTAGACTATTTCGAAAATGTTTGATTTGTATAAGGAAGGACGAGCATCTTCTGGTTGTCTATTTACACTAAAATTTTTCGTCATTTAGGTTTAGCTTTAAAAAAACCAAAGCAGGACACATGTCACAAATGTGACAATTTTGAGGTACAAATTAAATTGTTGTCAGGAGAAACTAAAACCAAATTAATAGCAGAAAGAGACGAACATGACAATATGGCTTCAATCGAAAGGAGTTTATGCATTTCACTTGAAACAGTGCCTGCCTACCCCTTACCTTACAACCTGAGTTTCTTTCTACATGAAGCAGCTGTGGATCTTTAACCTCATGGTGCATGACATGGTAACAGACAAAGCAACTTGCTACTTATGGGATAAAACCAGTTCTGGCAGGGGAGCCAATAAAATCGCCTTGTACAAAAAGGGAGTACATATGTGGGAAATTATTAGTATAATTTCCGTGTATGTGGACTGTATTATATAGGGCTGGTTCAATAAAATTAGGATATGTAATAAAAGGTATACAGACAATAGCAAATTAAGTTTATAGAAAGTCTTACCAATATTTTTTCTGTTCCACACTCTCACGGTTGTTTCCGGTCTTCACTCGTGGTTATTCTTCACCCGCGAAATCTGTCCGATGCACCGGTTTCTGAACACGTGTTTTAATACAGTATTTTCGATATTTCTCGCGTAACTAAAGCGAGAAAGAGGTAATTACGATATAAAAACAGCCAAGATAGATGCTGTTCTTCTTGATAAGCGAAGAGAGAGAGAATGAAAGAGAGAGTACGACTGGCTCTAGCGGTGGCCAGATCAAAAGAGAGTACGTCTAGCCCTAGCGATGGCCAAACTAACAGAGTGAGAATGGTCTGTCCTTAGCGACGGGCAACCATCAAGAGAGTATATTTCTTCTTTGCTATCTTAACTGTCTGTATTTCTAATGGAGAGGGGATAAAGTGTAAGTAGGAAGGGTTATTAAGGGTGGGACTAAGATAATGATTGTAAAATTGTGATAAAAGGATAGTTAATAATACAGCGAAAAAATGACATGCTTTTTCGCATGTGAGAAAATTGAACACGCCTTATGCCTTAAACATTTTTTAACACACTTGTCCTCTGAAAAGACGGAAGTAACATTTTATTCTGATACGTGTGGCGGTCAGAATAAAAATAATATCGTTGCATTAATGTTTCTTAATTTTGTTAATAAAAAATCAAACCTGAAGATCAACCACAAATTTTTGGTTAGTGGCCATACACATATGGAGTGTGATCCTGACTGTTATTGAAAGGACCAAGAAAAAACCAATTTAAAAATAAATCATCTTAACGCCTTAGGCATAGTTAATCAGAATTGCTAAACAGAAAACTCCCTTTGAAATTGTGATGATGTTGAAATAGAATGTCTTTGATTTCAATTCACTTGTGACGAAGAACCATGGCCCTTACATTATTAAAAAAAATGATATTGATGGCGAATGAAATCCAATGGCTTCAATATGCTCAAAGTGGCGGCCAAATTTCATTTAAATACTCATTAAGACAAGAAGATCGTTTCAAAACAATGAATTTTGCTCGTAGAGGACGTTCACCTGGATTATTTAGTTTACCTAACATTGACAACGAATCACTGCCGATAGGCACAGAAAAGAAAAAAGACTTATTGCCTTTAATAGATCCTTCATTCCATGAATCCAAACCTGTCGCCAATGATCCTGACCTGGAGGAGTTGGACCCTGACCAAGATACACAACCTAATTCAGAATAAATGTTTTTAAACTTACTGTAAAACTGTTTTTGTTAAATTTTAAATAAATAAATATTAAAAATCGTAAAATAGTTAGTTTTTTAACATCTTTTATCAACGTCTGTTTGCCTTGCAATTTTTAGAAGGCTCAGATTATAAAGCAGAAATCTGAATTGTGTTTCGAAACTATTTTACGATTTTTGTAATTAGATGTCGCTAGCGCGTCCGTATTGAAGCCATGTTGCTTCTTAAAAGGCAGAAAATATTGATTTTTCACGTTGAGAACTCCTATGAATAGCTGTTCTGACGAGACCTATTAGGTAGAAATACGTATCAACAGATACATAGGATTTGTTTGCGTGAAATCATATATTTGCTGCCTTTTTTCATTTTAAATAAATATTCTTTTTTTATGTTTTAAGTCATTAAACCAAAAAATAAAATATATAGATTGGCTTATTTTCATTAATATATTGAGGTGAATAACTGGGTAAGACGACGGTGAATCTCATATCTTATTATCCTAATCACTTAGTAGTTACAGAATGAGACCAATAATACGTTTGTATTAAATCTTCTCAATCAATCCTTGATTTGCCGTTTGTTCCATAATTTTTTCGGGAAATCAAAATTGCGGGAGTGGTATGGCGCGTTATCCAAAACGACTACGTTTTCGTTTTCTTTGTCTTTCTGCAAATGTGGATTTATTGTCTTCTCAAACCATTCTTACTAGGCTTATACTATCCTTCTTCCTTAATGTTTTTATTTGTCTGAGGTACTTGTGTCTTCAGGATATGATATCTTTTCTTTCAATCATTATCAAATCTCGACCTATTTTACCATATTCAAAATCCATGTCATTTAGTAGCCTACAAAATGTGGTTTTTGAAAAAGCTGGTACGTCCTCATTATCCTTCACTCTGTTCATTATGCTGTCGACGGTTGGTGGTATGTTTTCCAAAAAAAATCATGGACAATTTTCCTTATTCGAGAATTCAATCTCTCATCGTAAGTATTCTCACAAGAATTGGACTGGAAACTATTTTTCTTCCTTTTTTGAACAGGTTTCAGTTCGCCTTTCTGGGCCTCTCCACGGATGTCATAAATTTGGAGAATACACTCACATTGCACATTTTCGAAACTTTTTCCACAGTAATAGTCAAGCAGTCACCATTTTTTAAGTTAATATTATAATTCAATACAAACACCACACGTTTTACTTGCACACTAAGAGTCATACCCTGTTTAAAAATCACGACAGATACTAGCAACCGTTCCATGACGCAGGTACTTTCATTCGCTTGCAAAAATGAAATAAAACTAAGCTTTCATATTTTTTGGCCAACAAGTTTTTGGTCTAATAATCAGAACCCAAATCGACAAAAGGACATGTTTGCTTTGCGTGTACAATGGGATTGATTTGCGCTTCTCCTTATGACTTTATAATGATTTTTATTTCCCAAAGAATGTGTTTACAATGGAAGCTATTGAAAATTGATAAATATAGATAAGCTGTAGACAATGGCTTTTTGATATATTTTACTTTTTTTATTTAAGCCTATGAACTGCAGTTTTATGGTTTACTTAAGTAGCCTGTAGTTTACAGGCTTCTTGTTCATTCCGTTCAAAAACCGAATCCTTCCTAGCGTAAGGGGCTAGGTCAAGGATTTTGTTCTGTATCATATAAATAGACATTTTAGATGAATATTAATTATTACTAATCCAAAATAAAAGTCTTCTTTTTATTAAAAGGTATGTATATTTTGTTCTCATCTAAAGGGGTATCTCGTTAGCAGATAGCAAATAACGAGAATATATAATAATAATAAATAAAATAAAAATAATAATAAATATGATAAATGAAGTAAATATATATCACCTACACATCTAGTTTAATTTTAAAATTTTTAGAAATGTTAATACATATTAACAGATAGAAATGATCAATAAATCAAGTGTTTAGTAAAATACTAAGTCTATAAATCACAATTAATAAACACTTTATCTTTATGGTTTTAACACTGCTTTATCATCAATATATTAATGGGAAGGATATAGCTGTTAATGTTTATCATAAATTGTTCATAAAATACTGTTATGCACTAGTAGAAAATACATATAGCGTTATTTGATAAACACAATAATTATAAAGTAAATTAAAAACAAAACATATCTTCCTATTACTTGAGATTGATAAAATTGACCTAACATTAATATGACTCATAAATTATTTTTATAGTCCGTGTTTAAATGAGTGTGCATTAAAAAAAATATGGTATCAGGACACGATACACAAATACCGGTATGCTACTCAAGGAATCGAAATGTGTATTACAATCTGACAAGTGACAAGCGAGAACTGAGAGGTTGCGCGTAGAACAAATTGAAAAGTGGAAGGGATTGCTCATTTCTATTGATGTCGGCTAGGACTTCATATCATAGTGATTAGTGCTAGATTTCTGACAGTGTTGTCAAGCATTTACATCAGGGGTCGGCAATCACACTACAGGAAAGAGCTACTAAAAAAATCCCAAGCACCAAAGATCTACCTTGTTTTAAAAACCTTTATTATAGACGTACACTTAAGAGAATAAGAAGTAAAAACTAAATATGGTGAAAAAAATTTATATGTATTTTGTTTTAATGGGAGGATTGACAGTCCATCATGTCTGTTAGTTTTTTAACATCCGGTTGGCAGTTTGTTATTCCTCGTCTAACGCATGAGTCCAAATGTTCATCCGTTAGTCGGTTTCTGTATTTGTTTTTAATGAACTTCATGTTTAAAAACATTGATTCACAAAGGTAGGTGGGGCAAAACAGGGCACTAATTTTCTAAACCACATTGACTAGGATTGGGTATTTCTGTTTGGACACTAGACACCAAAAATTTTCTTTTCCGGCAATGCTCTTCAAACAC